>OX352762.1:104308370-104535010 GCA_947095585.1 Nephrocerus scutellatus | reverse complement strand
AAGACATCGCGTATATCGGGTTTCCGTTTTTGCCGTGACTTTGCCCGTCCGCGAACGGTGTGATTGAGAGCACGCACTCTCTGCTTGATCGGCCTCGGCATGAGGCTTTGATAGGGATGCTAATATCGGTTCCAGCTCTGATGTACGAAGTTCGAGACCCTGAAAATGGGTTTTTTGTTGCAAAATATAACAAATAAATAAATAAAGCATATCAGTGTTGAAAATACAAAGAAAGGAGGCGTTTGAGGAGAATTCATTCTACTCGTGTTCCTACTAAACTTTGTGAATAAGAAATTTTCCCATGTAACGAAAGAGTGATACGTTTTTGACATAATATGATAGTCATTATAGTCTGCTTGCTATAGTACGAATCTGAGAAACTGCTACAGAGGAGCCAAGTGAAATGCCGACCACCCAACTATTCCCACTCAAAATCGTATACATTTCATGCTACATAATGGACTATTGTATTGTCAGCAATGCAGTGTGTTTGTGGTGCAAAATTTGGGATCGATGGTTTATTAGGAAGTACATAAATACGAAGAGTATATTGAAAAGATTTTCAGCCTACCATAAAATTAACTTTATTTGAGAATTTTTACTTGTCCCGCTTTATTACCCAACATTCCATGGGTAACTCTGTGAAGTTTCATTCCTGTGTTGCATTTGGATCAGGTCACAGACGTTCCTAGTAACAAATTCTTCAAAGCAGATTACCGAAAAATGGTGCCAACTTTAGAGAAATCTGCCCCATCTAATAAAATCGTGAAAAAGTGGTTAGCTGATTTTAAACGTGAACGAAAGAGCTTTAAAGATCACTGATTTCAAATATGAAAAGCTCAGTTTAACTAGAAAAGCTCATTATTACCATTAACCCTCATCCTATTTTAAGTGAACTTTTAAATTATTTAAATTTTTCAGCACATACCGAAGATGTTAAACTTTGTTGCTCAATAGAAACAAAGATACAGTGAAAAGTACTATTAGAAAAATAGATTTGCTACACTTTACAGCGCCATCTGTAGACTCATTTCTTTAAGATTGTATTAAATTGTATTAGAATAAGAAACTACCAAAAACAATTGCATTTATTTAGGATATAAAGAGTTTTTCAATAGGGACGTAACAATTTTAGTACAAACGCACCCTTAAGCTCTTTTCATGATCTGTCAATGTCAAAACGTCAGTCAAAGTTTACATTTTTATCATGCGTGACCATATACGTTTTGACATTGACGGATCATAAAAAGAGCTTAAGGGTGCGTTTGTATTAAAATTGTTATGTCCCTATTGAAAAACTCTTTATATCCTAAATAAATGCAATTGTTTTTGGTAGTTTCTTAAATCTAATACAATTCACGAACGAGCAGAACGTTTGGAAATTATTAAAAATTACCACCGAAATGTCTGAGTCGGTGTCGCAGCTTTAAGAGCGTTTACTCCAATTTCATACCCAAAGCCAACAAATGCTCGTTAGTCCAAATGATCTAAGACCAATCAGTCTATCATCATTCCTCTTAAAGACACTGGAAAGACTGATCGATATCTACATACGCAGACGCATTGACAAAAGACTCCTATCAACCGATCAGCAAGCGTATTGTAAAGGCAAGTCTGTAGAAACAGCTCTGCATAGACTGGCACGTTCTATTGAACATTCCCTTCACTACAAGGAGTACACAACGGTAGTATTCCTAGACATTGAAGGCGCTTTAAACAACGTCAACACATCTGCGATTACAGATGCACTGTCGACATTGAGACGACTTGGCGAAATGATTAATCTTCTGCTCACAAGTCGGATTATAAATTCAAAACATGGCGTGTCGTCTGCCAGAAGATCTGTCTATAGGGGAACCCCGCAAGGTGGAGTCTTATCCCCCTTCTATGGAACCTAGCGGCGAATAAGCTGCTGTAATGCCTAAGAGGTAAGGGCTGCAGAGAGAGATAGAGGAAAATACCCGAATACCTTACAGGAACTCCTGCTCTCTAAAGCTAACCTGTTGGGCGGATCACCGTGGTTTAGGGGTAAATCATCACAAAACTGAGTTTCTCCTATTCACCAGGAAATATAAACTTCCACATATTAACCTTCCTTCTATAAAAGGTATAAGCTTAACTTTTTCTGATAAATCCAAGCATTTGGGTCTTATTCTGGACAGAAAGCTATGCTGGAAACCAAACATGCAAGAAATAGTTCGTAAAGCCACAGTGGCACTCTTCTCATGCAAAAAAGCCATTGGTAGCAGATGGGGCCTTTAACCCCGTATAACTCATTGGCTATATACAGCGGTAGTAAGACCTACTCTTCTGTACGGTGTATGGTGGACTGTCTTAAACCTTGACAAATTAAGCAAAGTCCAAAGATCAGTTGGTCTATGTATGAGCGGGCCCCTCCGCCGCACTGGACATTCTGTTTGACCTTACACCTCTCGACATTTACAGCAAACAAGTAGCTGCTAGCTCGGCTATTCGCATCAATGTAAACTTCCAGTGGACTAATAATGAAATCGGTCACTCCTCTATCCTGAATTTAGTCAGAATCCTAGACAACATAGACTACACCACTCCGCAACTCTATTTCAACAAAAACTTCCAGGTCACCTTCCCCACCAGATCATTCTGGGAAGAAGACGCTTACCTGGAAGATGAACACATTCAATTTTGCACAGACGAGTCAAAAACTAATGACGGATTCGGCGGAGGTGTTTTCTCAAGAAAGCTATATATTAGCCTCTCTTGCCGTCTTCCTAATCAGTGAAGCCTTATCTTGGATGAAGAGAAACATCATATCCGCTAAGAATATCCGTATATTCTCGGAAAGCCAAGCTGCACTGAAATCCCTAGAATCAGTTTCTACAAATTCAATCCAAGCCCTTAACTGCCGATCATCTCTTATAGAGAAGAGTGTACTCATGAAAATACCCCATACTTTATCGCAGTGAGTTAGTTGGCATTTGAATTTAGAGTAAATAAGTGTTATATGTTAATAAGTGCTATATGTGAATTAGTGTTATTTGTGTGAATAATAAGTAATCACCAGGCTAAATTTACTTTTGTTAACTGATTTGTAATCTGTGAATAAACCGAACTTGTGTGGTTTTGATTTTGTAAAATCCATTTCTATGGAGCCTAAAAATCATAACAGTATTAAGATATAATATTTCGTAGTATACGACTTAATGTTTGCATACTAGACAATAAGTCATATTTAAAGAATACTTCAGAAAGTCTACCAATCGACTAAGCGTGTCAAACGGTGTGAGCAATGCCTTAATATGCAGGGTGTACGAGTAGTATTATGAATGTTTATTTTGTGCCCAAGTACTATTATACTGAAAATAATATCTGAGACGACAACAACGAAAAAATCATAAAATCCGTAATATAATCGTCGCGTATAAAAACAACATCAACAGAACAATAACACTATCATAATGCACCGACCGCTTCAAATAATATTCCTGTAGTGCTACTGCGCTACTCTTCTTTGCACACTTAACTAAATCTAAAGAGGCATTAACCTGCGATCGCTTACAGTCTTAACATAAGTCCACCTAGAACAACTTTACTTTGGCGATGTTGTAATAACATTTAGTACTCTTACAACTATACGAGTATATAGCCAATTTACTTAACAATAGGAAAGCGATTTTGTATGCTTAGTCAATAACTATGGACTACATTTATAATCTACTTGAAAAATGTGACTTGTAATGGTACTCTCTCTACAATACAATAAATAAAGATTAAGAGACACATTATAGAAGCGTTCTATCCGCCTGTTCGTCTTTACACCGACAATCAAAACAACAGATTGATTATTGTTATTATAATATTATTTGTGTTGTTCTTCAGCTGTACGAAAGTAAATAAAGAAAATTCCACTTTTTTCATTTTTTAATTAATATTAATTTGACCTAGAACTGGATATACGTTCTAGAACTGGACGTTTGCATACTAACATTAAAATGCGTAAGCTGTCAAAGTTCGAAGTTTAAGTTAACCGAAGTCAAGAAATATACCTATCTACTCTCAAAAATTGCCTTCTTTATGGTTTGCAAATGCAACGCAAATATAATGTCAAGGGAGAGAATCATTACCCCAAATTGCATATGGAACTACCTACTATTTAAAAAGTTTACTAAGAACATATGCAAAGACTAATATTTGTTGGTGTAAGGGCGTAAGGTGTTCCATACTGAATAACTTATGAATATTTATCTTCTGATTGTGTGGTGGTGTAGGTTTTCTTTTCAAACTTGAAATAGCGTCACAATAAAGTATTTCTTTACGGTTATTTGATGGTTTGTTTACATTTCTTTGTCAAACGAAAAATTGTAAAAAATTCACATACAAGAAAGTCTAATTGCAGTGCTGTTTAACACCAAGAGGCATTGATGCAAAAGATTTCATATGATTCATTTGTAATGATGAACTGTCTACCCCTCTGCACTCAAGTCAGTTTGCGAAAGGCAGAAGCACAAAAGGTGCCCTTCACTATCCTCTAAAGAATCTGTAAGTTAATGATGAACTTAATGGGTAATCTTAATTTTTAATAAGACAACACGAAAAACGGTGTTACAAGGTAAGTAAACAAAAACAAAGTAGGCTACTAACTAACTTCACAATATTAATCCAATTTTGAGATGCAGCACAAAGTGCTGGACAGACAAAAAAAAACATATAATAGACATTTTTTCTTACGGTTGGGTAATTTGATGTTAGAATTAAGAATATGACACCATTATTTCTAAACTGAATATACATATTGTAAGAAACGCTGGTAGTGCGACAACAGGTCACTTCGGTAGAATGATGAAACGGCCAGACTCCGTAATTGGATAGCTGTGAGAAGGGATCAAAACACAGGAATTTTAAATTTTTTTCTTACCTAGTTAGACAAAAAAGACAAACATTTGTGCTTTGGTCTTCCCTAAATTCTGTATCCTTGCGTAATTACTCCTTTATGTATTATAAAGGGTGGGCAATCTACTGGTTTTTTTTTTAAAATCATAGACTTTGTTTTTGAACGATTTACTTGAAATTTTGACAGCTCGTCAGTCTGATATTCCGTGGCACGAAATGTTTTTGCTTGAGAAGCGTTTCGAAATATCGAAAACGTATTTTCAATGTCAGTGTTGTGTAGCCGAAACCGTGCGCATTTTGAAAAGAAATATGGGTCGTGAAAGAGCGTCAAGCGGAATCGCTGTGGTGAAATTGGTGAAGTAAGTTCGTGAAAAAGACTTGTTATTGGATAACAGAAGTGGTTCTAGAGCTCAGACAGGTCGCCCGCTCGAGAATATTGCGGCTGTGGCCCATAGTGTGGTGGGACAGAATCCATCGACCTCAACTCGACGCCAATCGCAACAACTGGCCATTAGTCACACCAGCCTGAGCAGAATACTGCACAAAGACCTCGGATTATTCGTTTGCAAGGTCCAGATGACTCAGAAGTTATAAGAAAATGACCATCCCATTCGATATCACTTCTATGCGTGGGCCATAGACCAGCTTGATAATGACGTAAATTTTGGTCAAAAAATCATCTTTTCAGACGAAGTGCATTTCCATATCGGGAGCTATGTAAACAACCAGAACTGCCAGATTTTGGATGCGGAACAGCCACACGTAATCTTAGAGAAGCCAATGAATCCACCGAGAGCGACAGTTTTGTTTGGATTTTGGAGTGATGGCCCATTTTCTTCGAAAACGCTGACACCGTCAATGGCGACCGTTACAGAGCCAGCTGACCAACTTTTAATGGCCTCAAATCAACGCCATGAATGTGGAAGACCTTTGGTTTCAACAAGATGGCGCCAAGTGCCAAAAAAGACGACTGACAAAAGCCGACTGACAAAAGCCGACTGAAAATCGATCTCTTGCGCGCTAAATTTAATAATAATATTCGGCGCGACAGACCATTCCTGTCCACGGCCTAGTTTTTCGCAACCACTTGTTTTGAGTATATATATTTTTGCACACAAATGGAAGGAACCTACAATTTAATGCCAGATCCGTGACAAGTTATTACTCTCGGACGTTTGTCAGACTTTTGTGAGAGGTGAGACAACGTTAAAAATATTTTTGGTGTTACTGGGATTGGAACCACGAACCTCCTGCTCAGAAGCCATGCTCTTATCCACTGAGCCACGGCGCCTACTGCATCCACCAATGAGCGAAAGTCTTGTTTGGATTTTGGAGCGGTGGCTCATTTTTCTTCGAAAACGCTGCCACCGTCAATGGCGACCGTTACAGAGCCAGCTGACCCAGTTTTAATGGCCTCAAATCAACGCCAAAAATGTGGACGACCTCTGCCAAGCTTTGTCTTTCCTCATAGACATCTCCTCTTTTCTCCTCCTTTTCCTTAACGCCCACGCTGTACCAAGCGTATAGCCGAGCATTATAAGGGTTCAAACACCTTTACGCTTGCACAAATTATAAAAAAAGGAAATAAAGGGAATACCTAACCTGAATTGCTCAGAATGGCTGGAGTGAACAAGAAGACATAGAAGTAGAATAAAAGAACAGAAATAGAAGAAATAGAAAAATATCAATATATACAAAAGTAGTAGCTTGTCAAATTCCGTGTTCAATCAGAAGATATTTAGTTTCCAACTCTTTTACTCCACTAGTGCCAAAAATCACAAAATCACAATCCATTCGCGCCACACGCGACTCGCGACGTTGTGTGAAAGGTGGTCAAAAAATACCTCAAAAACGAGAAAGGGGCGCGATTTCACACTTGCCACACGCGAAACGCGTCATACGTTGAATGCAAAAAATCCTTTTTGGACTTAGATACTCACAACTCTCTAGGTCGTGTGGTATGTGGTTAAAAAAGACCTCAAAGAATTCGAAAAAAAAAATTTCAACCCATCACACACGACACACGACACACGCGACACGCGACACGCGTCATACTTGGAATATTAAAAATGCTATTTTGGACCTACACTCACTAAATTTCAGCTCTCTAGGTCGTGTGGAAGTTAGTTAAAAAGGACCTCGACGAAGTGGGAAAAAAAATTCAACCCATCACACGCACCACACGCGACACGTGTCATGCTCGGAATATAAAAAGGTGGTTAAAAAGGACATCAAAGTGATCGAAAATACAGACAAGAAGGGGTCAAGTCAAGTTAAATAAAAGTTTTTGAAAATTAGTATAAAGTTTACCTGTTCAAATGGTTGGGTTAATTGTCCATAGCCAGCTGATACAAGCCATTCCGCTTCCATTTCTCCTTCTGCAAAGTTAAGTAAAAATATTGTCGTATATATGTCGTATGAATTATATATATATAGGTATATATATAACCTAACATAAATCCTAAACACACTCACCTTCATAATGTAGTATCGGTTCATTGTTAGCAGAATTTGTTTGAATTAAATACTCATTTAAAAATTCACTAAAATCTGGATCAGATGAATTGTCCAGCGATGTATTGCTGCTCATTTTACTGCTGTTGTTATTGTTGTTATTATTCGTAATATTATTGTTATTGTTGTTCGTCAGAAAGTATGGCATTTTGGTTTCATTAAACTCGTTGTGTACAAGAACTTATTATATGCAAAGCAAATGTCTTCCAGTCAGTACTCGGCCAAGAAAAAAAGCTTACATAATAGTATTAGCACCATGCTACTCTGTTTAGCTCTGGATCTGGATCTGAAAACAGAGAAAAGAAATCATAATTGTAAAAATGATTTGCAATTGCTAAACGTTTTAATTCCAACAAATTGCATAATGAATGTTTATGATAATAATGATGATGAATAAACTAGCAGCAACTGGCAAAAGCAATTGAGGTTGCATTTCCGTCGTTTTAATGATTTTTAAACAGAAATTAACTCGATTTTAAAGACAGTTGGTGCCTTAATGCGAGCATGCACCAACTCAATGCATTAAGTGGTAAAATCATTGAATCGTTTGTTGTGCAATTATCGATAATTGCACGCTAATCGAATGCAGTTGCTGCATTGCAACTGGCGCAACACTGACGTTTGGAGGCCTATGTGGTGCTTTTTAATGAGTTTTGCCGTTCGCTCGCTCGCTAATACGTAGATACGTAAATATTTATAATAAGTAATTGCATTAAGCTAAACATGACTCTAAGAGGTAAGTATTGAATTATATTCGTCCGGACGATTACTGCATAACACATTACGGGATCGGATATAAAATGTAGCGTTCAAAGCTGTTACCTGCATAAGGACTTAAAGTCAAGCGAAGTCGTAGCCAGAGCCTGGCTGTTGGTGCAAATTAATTTTTTTTTCTCAATTAGTACGTCCGTCTATCATTGACTGCAATAAAAACAATGATAATGACTTTCGGTGAGGATCGGGACAATAATTTGTTCGATTTCGCATTCCGCTTTGGACGATCTTGCGATGGTTGCGTTAACTTCCGATCACTGAATCAATTGACTCCTGCTACAGTAATCTGGTACGGATTTGCTGGCAATAATCACAGTGTCTTCTAACGATAATTTAATTGATTTGCGGTGATTACTATTTTACGTTGCAATTACAAATGTATTTGTATTTTACTTTGCATTTAGAGTTGAAGAAAATTACAAGTCTTAGACATTTTGAAAGAGAAACAACGCGATACGATGCCTTTTTTCAAATGTTCGAATGTCATTTACATTATGTTAAAATTAGAGATCATTTTTTAAAATAATAACTTGTATAGAGGCAATTTGGAGCCTAAAAAAGCAAAACAAGAAAATTTCCGTCGCTAAGGATTTTTGGTATTCTCGGCATATCAAAGGATAAGTCCGAGATATTTAACTGGAATAAACTAAAGTGGTGCCTTTGATAATGATAGGTGGTCCGGTATAACTCAAGAACGGAAGGTCAGAATTTAAAAATGGTTTAATTATTATTTAATTTTGTATGTCAACAGGTCCACGGAGACTGCCCTCCATTAGGTAGTGCGAATGATTGAGCACACGATCAACTACAAGCAGTTTACGTTAGCCAACTTTTTAGATATAGAAGGGGCTTTCAACTATGTTCACATTGAGCTCTGACCCAGTCAGGAGTGAAAGGATTTTACATGCCAATCTTGGCAGCTGTAACTTACCAAAAGAGTCGACAGAGGCACCCCCCGAGGAGAGGTCATCTCTCCCTTACTGTGGCTGATGGTAATTAACGAAATGCTACTAAAACTTGAAGAGGATAAGACGAAGGTAGTTGCGTATTGCGGTAGATGACGTGGTGATACTCGTATCAGGCCATTACCTTTCCGTGATCAGTGAAGTCATGGAAAGGGCCCTGGGTAAAGTCAGCTCCTGGGCAACAAGATGTGGCCTTGGATTAAACCGTGAGAAGACCGAAATGGTTTTGTTAACCACTAAATCCAATATACCGTCCTTTATCCTTCCAAAATTCAATGGGAAATATCTCGGAGTGACCTTGGATAGGAAACTTAGCTGGAAGGCTAACATAGAGAACAGGGCAAGAGCATGCGTGGCCCTCTATGCCAGCAACAAAACCATCGGCAGGAAATAGGGTCTTCAACCAAAGATAGCTCCTTGCCTGTACACAGCTGTTGTACGACCAATTCTAACCTATGGATCGCTGGTTTGGTGGCCAGCGATGAAGAAGAAGTATAACACCACCAAACTCAGCAGGTAACAGCGATCAGCAGCAGAAGGCATTACAGGAGCTATACAGTCTTGCCCGACCGAGACCCTTAACACCATCTTGCGCACCTATTACCTCCTGACATATTTATCAAGTATGTTGCGACGTACAGTGCAGTACGACTTAATCTGGGTGGTTTGCTACTACGCCAAACGGGCACTGCAATTTACTACAGACAGTACCTGAGGGCATGATACCATCATCTATTATGATTACTGCAACCCTAAATTTAGCTTCAGCTCCTCGTTCAGGGGAAACTGGAGGATGGGTCAGTAGCGCGGCAATATGACGCAACAATATTCACTGACGGATCCAAGATGAAGAACGGAGTTGATGCAGGTATCATCTCGGATGATCTAAATCTGTCAAGGTCATTCAAGCTACCCGATGCGGCTAGCATCTTTCAGGCAGAGAATCTAGCAAGCTCTGTACAGCATTAAGGCTCAGAAACGCACAAATCGGAAGGGTTGGTATGTGTGTTGATAGCCAATCTTCCATACGGGCGATTTGTGCGACCACAATAAACTCGAAACTAGTACAATAGTGCCAAGAAGAATTGGCCTCGTTCAGTCAATTCCTGGACATCACCATAGTATGGGTGCCGAGGCACAGTAATATATATAGAGGGCGGACGAATTGGCTAAGATGGGCGTCGCTATGGACGCTGGCTCTATGGAGAAGGTTGGCTGTGCAATGAGCTCAATCAAGGAACAATTTCTCTTCTTTTTGAATACTAAGTCACAGCTCAGGTGGAGCAGTCTGTCGAACTGCGCCATATCAAGATCAATATGGCCATACTACAGCAAAAATAAAAACCACCGAGTTGTTATCCAGTACCCGGAAGGATATTGCCAGAGTTGCGGCTATCATCACTGGCCACTGGCCAGTGGGTAGTCATGCTGCTAAGTTGGGTATACCGCACAACAACTTCAGCAAAAGTTGCAAATATGACAATGAAAGAGAAAGAAAGAAACTCTGCAGTTGTCCGGCCCTAGCAGGGTCAAGACACCTCATTTTAGGTAAACTATTACGACCTGAAAGAGTTCTCACTGTAATCTCGTCAACCAACGACTTTATCTCATACCTGAACGCTACAGGCTGGATTTAAACCTTGTCCTTATCCAAGCTAGATCCCTCGAGTTTTGTGGCATCAAAATGGCGCACGCTAGTGCTAATTGAGTACCTCGCAAGCACCGCGTGGACCACAACTCTACATACCTACATACGTCAACCTCACCTTTTTTGCTGTAAGGTTGCTGTAAAGACCTCTAATGTAAAAAGAATTATCGATTGTGTAGTGCTCTTGTTACAGCTGACAATTTGACACTTTTTTGAGGTCTGAACGTCAGTGATGTCTGGTACCTCCCAACCTGTTTCAAGGTCTTCTTCTTTTTTTTCTCAATATTGAATCGAAGTTTTGGAATTTATAAATAAATAAATAAATTTTGACATTGACAGATCATAAAAAAATTTAAGGGTGTTGTATTTGTATTAAAATACAAAATTGTTTTGTCTGTATTGAAAAACCCTTTATAACATCCTTTTTTTGTAAAAGAAAATGGAGAATAGGATGTTTAGCTAAAACACTCTGAAAAAGGAAATTCGGAGAATGGTTTCGAATTCCATAGACTCCTTTACAACGAAAGCAATTGTGTAATCATCAAACTCAAACTCCGCTAATTAATAATATACGACAGAGAGCAGGCAAACCAAGTACCCAGAATTCAAACTCTTAAAGTGCCTAGAGCTTAGAGATGGATAGTATTGCCTTAAAATCGGGAATAAGAAAAGACCAAGCAGTTGTTTGTATACTTTTAGCATTTGAATATTGTACAGGTTTTTACGCCATTTGGTTGGTAATTATTTTTTTTACCAACCGAATTTCCGTAGGTAGAATATTCGTACCACAATCAAAAAATCTCAATTCTTTAAAAGATTGTTGTTTTCAGCTTCAGTCATTGGAATGATTTGACGACTATGGATTTATAAAAAAAATATAGTTTCTTTTTGTTCAACAATTTATTGCAATTCATTATAAAGATTGATGACTTTGTTCTGTATTCGAGACTTCGAGTAGAAGTAACTAACCGATTTAAGAAAACGTTTTTAATTTCCTGTGAACCGTATCATCACACATGATACATATACATCGCATAATAGAAACATATATAAACCACTAATGAGGTTACAAATTTGATTAAGTTGAAAATCATACAGGGACGACGAAATTTTATAGCTTAAAATAATGAAAATTAGCCGACCATAACTAACGTCTGCGTTACAAGGTGTCTTAAGTTGCTAAGAAACAATCTAGTATAAAGAAATTACCAATTGTATTACACCGCGCATAAAGTCATGAATCATATTGTACTAGTACCAGAATAATGGCGCATATGTGCATTCACTGTCGCGGCAATTAAAACTTTTGAAATCCAGCGAATTAAGAGCAAAAGCTGTCAGCAAAAATTAAATCTGTCAAAATAGTGCACGCAACCCTGCCCTGGCTGATGTGAACCAAAATCGCTTTCCATTCTCAGCGGTAATTTCTTTTTCTTTCGAATCTTTTTGAGACTAAATCCATCTAAATCTGGTGCGATCTGTGGCTTTGTCACATTAATTTGCAGTCGACAGCTATGCGTGTGCTAACGCTGCTAATGTGCTTATGGCGTAAAGATAATACTCTTTTGTTAATGGGCTGTGGCCGATCGCAAGAGTCTCTCTTGGCTTACGAACTTTTTTTTGTATAATGCTGGTTGTACGGGTAATTAGCTTTGTGCACCCAAGTGAAAATTAAGTCAACAATAAGTGTGTTCTTGCAAGTAAAATTGCACATTCGTGTATACCAGCATAACATAATGCAGCTTTTGTATGCAATAAAGCTTCAGCTTTTCTTGTCATATAGACATTAGGCATCGATGAAAGTGATTTTTTTTTTGTTATTTATTATATTATTAACTATTGTTCCCACCACTAATTATAATAATCTCCATATGCAATATAAAATAATGAATAAATGAATAAAAAAAAATGGCTAGTGGGTTTTCACTTGTGCGTTCCGTTTTACGGATTCAAACGGATGCGGTGGCAAAATGTAAATAAGTACCCACACATTACTTACTCACTTTTATTATAATTGAATTTATTAAAAACAAAATTACTCGTTTGATTGTATAATCGTCTTCTATCAACGTTCACAAAAGAAATCGTTATTGCGGGCCATTCTGGCCATTCGCCATTCTGGCCGGACAACTCCCGAAGGAAGGTGTGTTGAGATATTCGCTGAGTTTAATCACCTACTCAGCTTGTAAATGAGCCTACACGAAAACCTGACATTGCAAATCATCCGGCAAACATCCTTGACTTTTTCCTCACCTCTCGTCCTGATAAATACTCCGTCAATGTATCGCCTCTATGCTCGTCAGACCATTGTGTAGTATCAGCTAATTTCTCGTTAATAATCCACACAGTTAGAGAAAAAACTCTAAACAGAAACAGTATGGCAATACGAGAAAGCCAGTTGGGCTATCTTAAGTAGTATTAACTGGTTGTTATTATTTCACGTTGCCAACGTGGATTCCGCTGCCGATGCAATCATAAATATCATTCTTATTGGTATGAGAGACTTTATCGCTTTCAGGAATTATTCTGTCAAACCAAGGGAGGATGGATGGTATAACTCGAGCTGTAAAGAGGCTTCTAGGATTAGACTGGTATGATTTCGGTTTTACAAAGAAACTCTACCGAGGAAAACCGAATAAATTTTAAACGAGCCACAAATGATTTTGCAATGCCCACCTTCGGCGAGTCAAATTCGGCTACGACCAAAAATTAAGGCAAAAAATACTTCAATGTCCCAAAGGTAGTAAAAATTTTTGGTTATTCGTGAAAAGAATCAAAACTACAGCATCGTCGTCGATTCCAACGCTCATTTATAGTGACATTCCAGTTGTCAGCTCTATAGACAAGTCCAATCTGTTTGCTGCGCATTTTGCAGCTAGCTCCGTGCTTCCAAATTGTGCATTGCTACCGACTGCACCTCAGAGTATTGAACACAGATCTTTATTCGTACTCGTGCAGTTGCTAGAATTTTAAGCAGCCTCGACACTCACAAATTCGCTGGGCCAGATGGTATTTCCCCATTAGTTCTGAAGAGGTATTTCTTCAGGCTGGCATTACCATTGTGCAAGCTTTTCCATCCATCCTATTCTTCTGGACTCTTCCCGAGAGGTTAGAAAGCAGCCTTTGTCCAGCCCATACCCAAAAAAGGCGAGCCGTCGTCTCCTTCTTCGTACCAACTAAGAGCACTTACATACATTCTTTCCAAGGTCACGAAAACGCTGATTAATTTTCAGCTCATGAAATATCTTAAAACCATCGAAATCGTTAGTGACCGGCAGTACGGATTTCGTGTGCAACGTTCTACTGGTGATTTGATGGAATATCTCACCGAACAATGAAGCCGGTCTTTGCATCAATTTGGTGAAAGCAAAGCTTTTGCACTCGATATTTCTAAAGCGTTTGACAGAGTTTGGCGTCAAGCTCTTTTTTCAAAATTCGTGCTTATGTAGTCGATGATAAACTGCTTCACTAGATTAGCTATCTTTTGGACCGCTCAATTTAAGTTGCATTGGACGGTTTCAAGTCGAAAGTACATCACTTAAATGCTGGCGTGCCCCAGGGCTCTGTTTTATCCCCAACACTCTTTCTCATTTTTATTAATAATCTCTTATCTGTGACTTCTAATCCAATTCATTTTTTTGCTGGCGACAGCACTCTCAGCTTCTCATATAAGTTTATGGAATGTCCCTCCACTTCTCATGTGGAACTCAAGCAACTACGTATGTTAAGCACGATAAATTCTGACCTGGGGATAAAACAATCGAGTAGAATTTAACGCTTCCAGTCAGCAAGTTCTGTATAGATATATAAAAAAAATCTTGTGTGGCTTGTGGAGTCATAGAAGTGAGCAACCGATGGGATAAAAAAGGCTATTATCATTTCTAACCCTACAATCAGAAAAAGTAGATACCACAAAAAACCAAACATGACCGCTTCTGCACTATTCTTTAAGCAAATGCTCTAGTCCGTTATCCTATCGCAAAGGTATGTTGCTCTTTTCGTTCGGTAAATTAAGAGCTTAAGTTTGTGCTCGATGTTAGCATCGTAACATCGGTCGTAGATCTCATTTCCGGAAGAAAATCACAAAATCAAATAAAAATACGAAACAATACATTCCACAAAAAATTGATTGCAGATCAACAAGTAAATAGGCGCCTAATAGAAAACCTACAAATAATGTCGTCTCTAAACACTAATTACATACCTACCTAATTGCATCCTAATATGGTAAAGCTTCACTTTTTAATATTTGCTCTCGCCATAGCTGGAGCTACACAGGCCAGTTCATAAACGGCTGAGCGCAGCTGTACAACATGACTGAGATAGAGAGACTGAGTCATTTTCTATAATAAATTTTTCACTTCAATATTGGAACTTATTTTTTGTTGTTATGTTATTCGCGCCGCACTATACGTATTTTAGCAATTTTCATAAAATTTTGCCTGTATACGGATCATGTTATGGGCGTTCTGGATCTACATCGATCGATACAACACTTCATTGAATTTTCATTCTTTCGGTTCAGTGAAGGTGGTGATCGCAGCGATTCTTTTGGCTTTTGGAGTTGGTGTTATACCTTGTACCTCGTAATTCCTTTGGTACTACCTGCGTCGTCTTAACGCTTTTTAATTACGAGTAATATGCCCACTTGAAACGAATTCATGTAGGCGTATCAAGGGTAAAGTATTCCAACTTAAATTCAAATTCATATACTCGTAAAATGACATGGAAGTAATTTCGATTTTATTCTGGGTCTTCTGTGAGTCTTTAGCTTGAGTGACGGACAAAATGACAAGCTGTTTGGACACTTAGACATGCTGTCGAGAGGATTACTTTGATGTGGGAATTAATGGTTATTTTCTTTGTGACTCGCCGCAGTTTGTTCTTAAAAATAAAACTACTTTTTTTAATTATTGTTTTGCTTCAATTTGAAAACAGGTTCTTTTATTGTGCTTCTTTCCTAAGTATCAATACACATAACTAATTTTAAAAATTTCGCTGAAATTAACAGAAAAAGGGTAATTAATACTGTTATACTGCTTAATAGATGCAAAATGTTCCACACTTTAAAAAAATTAATTTAAATGATCTATAAACTATACATTCCCACAAAATTTAAGCAATATTTACAAATTTTTGGTTACAAATAAGCTTTTTGCCAATGGTGTTATGTAACAACGTTTTATAACACTATCGGCAAAAAGTATTGCAAAAATTATTTCCAAATTAAAATTTGATTTATTTAAGTAAAATACTCATGGCTTAAAAATTATTTGGAATATTTGGTCTTCCTTTTTAGGAATCAGAGACAAACTGTATTACATGTACAATAGCGAAACAGAAAAATATTGCATGTGAAATACTCGTAGCTCACCTTAAGTTATAAGTTAAAAGTTGAGTAAAAAAACAAATAAATGTAAAAAAAATCCTTTTTCGGGTACAAACTTTTAGGTATACAGCGATACACGCCACAAAGTCTAATATTATTTGGTAATAATCGCCAAAATATCTATTTTTGAGGTCGGGCCTATTTCAAAGTATTATCTTTTTTCCACGCATCACATTGAGCTACTCTAGGTCGTGCGAAACCAAAATTTCAACTTTCACACGCGACAAGTAACACGCGTCACACGCGGAATATAAAAAATGCTCTTTTGGAACTAGACACTCCAAAAATTTCAGCTCTCTAGGTCTCTCTGAAATTATGTACAATTGGTGCCATTAGAGTGTCATGCGGCAAGCCTTAAATAATATTAATATTTTGCTGTTTAAAACGTATTGCAATGTTTTTGTACTCTCTATGAATGCAAGATAACGCGGCCTAGCTTCGTCACCGGGTTGTCACTCCTGTTATTGACATATTTTGCTAATAATTTGTTATGCAAATCCTTGCGAGTTAATGTTTTTAAAAAAACTATTGAATAATTAAGTCAATAAACGATAAGGTTAGATAAATACAATGAATTAATTAAAACTTATTGCCATACAGGTATAAAAGATGTGTTTTTGCACCTTTCACTTCACATCATTATAATAAATATTTTATAATCCCACTTCAACTAATGCGTCCATAATATGAATATTATCAATTTTCTGCTTGTAAATTCTTGTAGCTGTAGCAGAAGAAGTGATAGGAGTTACAGCGGCCACAATTATTATGGTAGATAATAATATTCGGCGCGACAGACCATTGCGGTCCAATGTATATTTTTGGACACTAGCTTATTAGTGTCCAAAAATATACATTGGACCGCAATGGTCTGTCGCGCCGAATATTATTATCTACCATAATAATTGTGGCCGCTGTAACTTCTATCATCTCTATCACTATCTAAGCTAAGTGGTGTAAAACTCGAATCCATTTATTTAATGGTTATGCTTATCGGTCAGATGGGTTTCTGATATAAATATAGCAAACTAGTTGTTGACACCGGCGTTACCCGGGACCCGCTGACCCCAACCAGCCACCAAAAGCTAAAATAACAGGCGTGGTCTGGCTGCCCCTCACACATTACTGACCCAACCAAACTGACTGCTCCTCCACTAAAACCACCCCCAACTACCCGCCACTGACCTAAAATTGTAGCCCATAACGCGTTCGAATCGAGAGTTATGGTCGCGGGTTCATACATAAACCCCATGGAAAACAGGAAAACGCCATTTTTTCAGTTTTTCCTGAATTTTCCAAGTTTTTCCCGAATCTTCCAATTTTCCAGGTTCCTATAATCATCCCCAGACTATTACGAACATTTAAAAAAAAAATAACAAATCGTTCCAGCCGTTTAGCCATGAAAAGGAAACAGGCAGACAGAGTTACTTTCACATTTATAATATTTGCATCGGTAACGAAAAATATTAAGATTCCCTTTTTATGAATTCAATTAACCAAGGTCTACTAACAACGTTCATAATGATTAAAATAAAAAGCATTTTAATCACGAATTCAATATTCTAAAAAAAATCATTACCACATTGTCAAAAAAGTCAAGCCAACATTGAAAATAAATTCTTAGGAGGCTCCTAATAAGACTACAAATAATTTGCATGTGTTTTATAATAATTGATAGGATATTCTTTTAAAAAAATTCTTGCCAGTAAGATGTATAACAAATACTCATTGTTTTTATAATCAATATTCAAACGCCTAACTATAATTTAAGCTCAGCTTATTAACATATAAGACAATGAGCAAAACAACATTGAAAAATAATAATTATGCTTAAATAATTTTGCATAATCGAAACAATCAAAATATTTTAACTCCCAAAACTTGAGGCATTTCCATATTTATTGTCCAACACCAATCGGTCCCGATCTGGAGATTATTAATATAAATTCATAATTTGAATATCACTGTTGCGCTTTAGTGTACCGATGCGCTGATTCCCCGATTCAAAATTAAAAATTGTCGTCCGACTTCCAAACGGTTAACTGGTTTTCTTTTACTTACCGACTATAGGTGGATCGGGTGCCAAAACGGGTTTGCCGTCACGTATATTTATTATTCAATATCTTTTTGGGAAACACTTTCTGTTAATATCCGAATCCGAACTGTAATGTTGTATGTCGCGGCCGCTCATATTTATCAAAGTGCAAGTTAACTTGAGCAAAGCTTTGCTAGACACTCGACGAACACTAAGAATTTTGCCTTTTTGTAACATTGCACTTGCAATATTGCAGTTGTTCATAGATATTCATTTAGAATTGAATAGAATTGAGGTTGTTGTATTTTTTTTAATTTCCCAATTGCACAATTAAAACAAAGCATAAACAATCAATATCTGTTTTCTAATTTAGTTGGTTGCATATCAGAAAAACATTAAAATTTATCAATAAAAGTTTTAAGTTCTTTGCTGAGGAACGTTGAATAAAATCGAACGCACCTTTTATTACTTCTAGGTCGAATCACCGTTAAATAATTTTTCTGTGTCACATCAGAAGGTCTTCCTTTAAAATACTTTTAAGAAAGACAAAACAAATATTTTTAAAATAATCAAGAATGAACACAGTAGCGAAGAAGCCGAATCAAAAACATTAAGTCTAAAGTTTCGATATTGCCGTGAGCCGAATTTTATATTACACAATTCCATGCATACGAGTACGAATATAGATGAAGAAACAATCAAATCCAATTAATGGCACACAATGGACAAAGCACAGAACATTAGATATTCTTACGCCTAATTTGAATGACCTAAAATGTTCTCAAATTCAGAATGAAAAATTTAATTATTTAATATTTCTTACACAATGGTTACCGAATAAAAAACGCAGTTAACGTATCAATTACTAATGTAAGTAAATATTGCATCGCGAACATTTTGATTGGCGACTACAGAAATTAAAGAGTAAGTCGTTTTGCATCTTTGTTTATTAAATTCTCTATATTAACTTCACTTGCCCGTGGCTGGCTGGCTGGCTGGCTGGCTGGCCAAATCTTGTGATCAATTTTTAACCCACTTCCTACAGCCCGATTTTATTGAAATTTTGCACACATGTATATCTCCCAAGACAACACTTTCTATTAATTAAATTAATTATTTGAGGCCCCTCGGGCCGCGGGGTCGGGTGCTCCCATACAAATATTTTAGAAAATTTACCCGATTTTCTTTAAATTTGGTACACATGTGTGTCTTCGATGGAAAACACTTTTTGTAAAAATTTGGAACGATCGGCCCCTTGGGGACCCCAATATACAATTTTTAAATATCGCTATATCGCATCAGATCACGGCAAAGTCTGAGCTCTGTGCTTTGTGAGCAGCGCTGTTCGCTGCCGCTGCGTCATTTGGTGAATGTTTTTGCCACAAAACGAGCACGCAGTGTGTGTGTGTGTGTGTGTGTATCCCCGATTAGGGAATTTACAAGAAAAATTTTAATTTTTATGGGTTGTTTTTTTTATAGTGCAAATGCAAATTATGCGATCAATTTTCATAGGGGCATTTTTGGTGGATATTAAAATTTATCAATTTGGAACGTAAATTGTATAACTACGAAATATTTGGTAGATTTGTTAGGGTGGTGTACAAATATGTTATACTAAAATAAAATCAGCTACTCGGTTTAAACTTTAAATGCACAATCTCTAGAAAGGGTATGGCAATGCGAAAGAAGTTATTTTTGCTCCTTAAACCAGTGATCCACGGTCCGCTTAAGATTTTATTGCCGATGTGCGAAAGATTTCACCAATCTTCCACGCAACACGCTCAGATAAAATACAGAAAGGCAAATATTCTGATACTTCGGAATGTGCCATATAGTAATTCTGATTATATGAACTATCGATTTTGAGACTACTAGAATACATCACCTCAAAATGTTTGCATTCAACCTCAATTACACAACTTATACTTCAATATACGCAGTACCATTTTATATTGTTACGAACTTTAGGCTTTGTAGAGAGTTCGTAATGGATTTAGCAAATAAAAACACCACAAGTTCGTTTATTCACAAATTACAACTTTAATTAACATAACTTTAATAGTAAAAGTTCACAAATTTACACTGGTGATTACTTATTATTCACATATTAGGATACCTTGGAAATAAAGAAGAATTATTTCTGCAACAAATTGTAAAAAGCGAAAATGGAGAAAACTGGTGATGTGTTTTCAGTTGAGACGGAGCTAATGGAGAGAAACCCGTCTACTTTAGAAGATAAGGAAGTGTCAAACATGAAAACAATGTTGAAAGTCCTAATGCAACAAATGTTTGACCAGCAAAGGGAAGTAATAATGCATCACTTAAGCGACAAGTTGGATGAGCAAATAGAAGTGATGAGCGATATCAGCTGCAGAATCATTCCAGAATCTTATAAGATACAGAAAGACATTCAAAAACTCCTACGTTTGATGGTGATACTGAATTTGAAAATTTTAAAATTTAGTTTTGAGCTGCGGTTTGTTTTATGGTTTTATGGATGGTCTGCCTTAATGCTCTAATACTAGCGCACCGACGCAAGGCAGCAAATGTGCTACAGATAATAGACGCAGAGATGAGTTTAAGGATTTGCGGTTTGAATACTCTCACACCCAAGAGTTATGCAAAATAAAACTACTCAATAAGAGACAACAGCGAGGAGAAAGTCTTCAGGATCTAGAACGAGAAAAAACAAATTTGGCGCGACGACCCTATTGCGTTCCAGCTGATATAGTAGGCAAACTAGCAGTGGATGTCAAATTTTAGATGCATGTGTATCGTAGATGGACAACACTTTTTGTAAAAATTTGCTAGTGATCGGGCCCCGAGGTAGGGGGGCCTTTATTAATGCTGTTCGAGATGACGAATTAAAGTTTCTTTTGAGGAAAAACAATGAATGAAGTATTGGCATCGGCCTTTCAGTATGATGCAGCTAAAGCCAGTGTTTATTTGGATTCTGTTGCAGCTAAAGCCAGTGTTTATTTGGATTCTGTTAGGATGCGCAAGCTGAAAACGGAGGACATACATAACACAGATAAAAGCCCATATTAAGGAGGAAATCTGAAAATCATCAACTAGACGCTTTCAAAACTATAAGAATTCCAGATCTATTTCCCAATCAAAATGCTTCAAGTGTCAGAAACCTGGACATTTTATTCGGTATAACAAGGAACCAAGCGGTGGAAACACGATGAGGAAACTAAACAGTGGTGTCTAGAATCTTGAAAGTTTACGGCAGAACAGCTAGAGAAGAAGCTGCAGTTTTCCTTACATTCGTGTTTGGAGGATTAAGGTTTAGACATCGGTTTATTGTTGCCCGTGTAAAGGACCAATGCATACTGGGTCTGGATTTTATGATGGCGCATCAGATATCATTTGGCTCAAGAAAACAAGTATTAAGATGCCGTAATATGGAAGTGCCACTCAGAATTACCGAGAATAACAACGATGGGTCATTTAGAAAGTTTTGTTTCTCCCACTACAAACACAGTATAAGTCTGGAAAATCAGCAGAGCTCAGTTGTTTCACGAACCACGGTCCAGATGAAATATCGTTAGAAAAAAGAGCAGCTTAGATAAGAACAAGCACGTGATGATTCAATTGCTCGAATATTTCAGTGGATGGAGCAAGGGGAAATACCGTAGTGGCACCAAATTGAAACAGCAAGTCCCACAGTAAAAAGTTACTGGACTCAATGAAACTCATTGAAAATGGAAAATTGATTGCTGGTAAGGCTTAGGGAATCTGCCGACAGTCGAACCACCACATCGGAAGTAGTGCTACCAACAAAACGAGGATCTTCACGAAACACACATATTGGAACATCAGGAAAACAATATTACTTATACTGAAAAACAAGTTGTAGTGGGGAGAAATAAATCGAGTGGTTTCATCTTGATGAATCAACTGGCATACGTAAACATGTTATATGGCTATGCTTCGTGGGGTATAGTCGCTGTATAAGGCTTAAGGGAAGAACTTCTTTGTTGCTCTAATCCTAAACGGAGATTTTTAATCCTCTTGATGAGTATTTTTAAACACAGGAGTTAAAGTAGATCAAAGTTGTTTGTGTGTGTTGCTGCGAGCATGACTGGTCGTTGCTCAAGAAAATATCTGTAAAAACAAAGGAAATCGTGAACCTAGTTTACTCACAGTACGATCCACCAGGCACATGAAGCTGCAAAAAACTGCTGAAGATCACTAAGGTCGAGCTGCGAAATTGAAAATTGTTGTTTATGATATCTTTAGACCAAAAATTTAGTTTTTTATGTATTTTGTTTTTAGGTTTCATTTTTGGTGTAAGAATCAAATGTTGTGACAAAACGACTAGGGCATACTAACCTTAACGAATCAATATCAATCTCTTTTTAATACAGATAACATATGCATAAGCCGAAGCAAAAAAAATCGATACATTCATTGACCCAAGTTATAAATATAATATGTTAAAGAATGGAATTGTGGTTTAACATAAATTAACATTGTGATAGTAAAAATTTAACTTATCTACAAACTAAACTAACAAGTTTAAATTTTCTGTTAAATTAGCTTGAATATTTTTGTTTAATTGTACGATGTAAATGGAAAAAACCGATCCTCAAGTATAAATGTAGGCGTTAATGGTGCTAAATCTAAACAGTTACTTGAATTTTTAATATTATAACAGAACCTCTTATATGCCAGAGGAATAGGCAAGTCACAACCGAATACAAAAGAAAAGAAAACACAGAGCGTCTGCAAACTTCTATACCAAGCTGATTTGCTTTAATAAAAAAGACAAATGGTTCGGCTTGATTGGTATTTTTTGTTTAAATATATTGTTCATGATAACTATAATAATAATTTAAATGAATTAATATTTTAAAAATTAAGAGCTTTAGGTACCCGTAAAGATCATGACATCAGACAACTTATGACAATTCACTTATTTCATTCATTCATACCTTTCAGACCTGCTAACTGCTAAGATTTATTTCAATAATAAAAAACGAAATAAATTCCTTTAAAGAAATGTCCGTCTCTTCTTCGTAATTACCTCTTTGATAATTCGGACATTATACAATAATAACGACTCATGTGAGGGACGACCTTGCACATGCGGTATACTATAGATCAATTTTTGGTTCGGATTTAACAACGGATTATTTTTCATTGCTTGACAACAACTCTTTTTTTTAGCTGTTTCACTGAGTTGAACTGTTGTCTGGTAAGTTTTGTCTTTGATTTGCATATTTTAAAAAGAATACAGATACATACTTTTGGCTGGAAGGAAGTGCGGGTGTTTCGGATGGATTTGCATGCAATAACAATAAGAACGTGACGAGTTTTTGGAACATAAACGAAAGGAAACTAGATGCCAAAGTAGTGTTTTCGCTTTAATTGTATATATTCAATTGCCATTTTTGAATACTAACAACTAAAGGAAGAAATCTACTTAAATCCATTCAAGAAACTGGATGTGATTTCATGTCCACTGGAAAACCTATTTACTGGCCAACTGATCATAATAAAAATCCTGATCTAATAGACCTTTTCATAACAAAACAAGTCTCAAGAAATTATCTGATAATAGAAGACGGTACAGATCTCTCTTCCGATCACTCCCCGGTTTACTTGAGCCTCTACGACCAAATAATTTGTAAAAATCCGAGTTTGTCCTTAGTTAATAAACTGCAATTAATTTAAGAAAGTATTAGAGCAAGAGATAAGTCTTTTCAAAGAAAAACTCCTAAATTTACGTGTCCCAACGAGATAAAAAAATTGATTTGTTTAGAAAAGAAAACTTCGAAGGAAATGGCAAGAAACAAGGTATACAGCCAACAAAACACAACTCAATCATATCTCAGATGTACTAAGAACAAAATTACAAGAAATGAAAGAAGTACTAAGAACAAAATTACAAGAAATGCAAAACCAATCTTTCGATCGGTACCTAAGGGAACTAACTACGAATTTTTCGCTGTGGAAAGCCACAAAGTACCTAAAAGAACCAATAAAACATATTCCTCCAATCAGAAAAAGCAATAATATACGGGCCAAAAGTAACACAGCTATCTTTGTTGAGTATTTGCAAAAAATATTTCAACCGAATGAAAATCATCATGAGGAAACCTGGCAAGAAGTTAATGAAGATAACGTCATTATTCCGATTGTTACACTAAGTGATTTAAAAAAAGAAATTCATAAAAATCTTAAAACTAAAAAAGCACCCGGGTATAACCTTATTTCGGCTGAAGTTTTACAACAACTGCAATTAAGTTGGAAAAATTAAAAATATTATTTAACTCTTGCATTCGTCTTAAACATGTTCACTGCTACTGGAAAGTGCCAGAAGTAATTATGATTCAAAAACCAGGTAAAACCCTTAACGACGTGTCATTTATCAAAACCACCCGAACTCATCTCCAGCTTCGGGGGACTTAGTTTAGTATAAGACAGCTTCTGAAAATCTTCATTAGCCAGGAAGTCGACAACTCCAGTAACTTGTGTTGCATAATCGGCTGTATGACATCGTACAGACCAATATCTTTGTGTCCTGTTGTGTCAAAACTATTAGTAAAATTACTTCTTAAAAGATTAAAGCCCATTATTGAATATAGAAACCTGATACCATCTCACCAATTTGAATTTATGGAGAAACATTCAACACTTGACCAAGTACATCGCATAACCGACGTAATAGAAAAAACATTGGAGGACAAAATGGTTTGCTCTGCAGTATTTTTAGATGTTGCACAAGCGTTTGACAAAATCTGGCATAAAGGACTTGTCCATAAACTAAACAAGCTTCTTCATAAACAGTACGCGGAAATATTAGAATCATACCTTTCAGACCGATATTTTCGTATAAAACATGACAAGAAGAAGACGCCTACTAACAATTTAAAGAAATAAAGGCAGGTGTTCCACAGGGAAGTATTCTGGGTCCGGTTTTATGTATCCTCTTCACGTATGACTTACCACTCCCATATCCTAGCAACTTTTGCTGACGACCAAGTCATAGTCAACTGGACAGAAAAATGACGAATAAAATTAAATAACTCTAAATCAATACATGTTAATTTTACCAATAAAAAAATCACAATTTCCGACTTACAAATCCCAAATCAAAATCAAATACTGAAACCAGTATCGACATATGGAATCCAACTATGGGGTTGTACTAAGCATACCACCATCAGCACAATTCAAAAATTCCAGAACAAAGTGGTAAAATGTATTGCGGATGCACCCTGGTATGTGAGAAACAGCTACCTCCATCCAGATCTTGGGATAGAAACCGTATCCAACACTATCGCAAAGTATGCAGTAGCTCATGAGAGTAAAGACTGATGCAGTACACCAACGAGGTGGCATGAAGGCTTATCACCCAGACTGGAATAACTCGAAGACTAAGCCCCATTAATTACTATTCGTTACCAATAATTAGGATGAATGTTTAGCTAAAGATTATCTTTGAATTTTATATTTATATCTATTAATGTACAATATGATAATAAGTCAAATGTAAAATGCCCGATCGTTTTCTAAAACTAGTTGTAGTTAAATGTAGTTCAATTATTTTCCTATATTTCAAATAAAAAAAAAAGGCAAACAAATATTTTTATTTTTATAATTTGTAGCAGGTCTAAATTTGGGGAATTGCACGGTGTTTAAGAAAATCTAATAAGCTTTTATAGATCTGTTCCTCTGTTCCTCTTTAAAGTTTAATTACCAACTTAAAATTTTACATTCAAGTCATCGTTTTCACATCTTTTACTCAGACCAGTATTTTTGCACAATTCATTTAACTGCAAGCCTAAGGCAAAAGTACCCTTCCTTTAACAAAAAAATACTCTGGACGTCTACCTTCATGATGCCCCTAAGTTAAAGCAATAAACTTTTCATTTCTTACATGCGGGCAACGAGTATATTGACTCACATCGAAAATGTTAAATACCCTTTAAGTGGCAATAATCATGGTATATGCATGGCATACGCCCAGCTGGGGATCAAGTAAAGGGAGTCGTAAAAATCTCAAGTAATTTTCAAGACTATATGTATGTTTATTTAACGAGCAATATTAATTAAAAGTTGTTTTTATTACCTTTGTCTTTGACAAACAATTAATTAAGACTTCACAAATGAATGGGTATAATAATATGACCATAAGGAAGAAACGCTTTATAGGTACGCACGCATAGAAAAAAGTGTGTCTACAGCGACTCTAGCTGAAAAGTTATGTTTAATGCAGATTTCATCCAAAGAAAGGGCTAAGACGAATTTCCAGACGCATGAGTGTTTTACTATGCACAGAAAATTTTATTATCTGTGAAAAAATTGCACACTGACGGCGCAAATACACAGCCATTCAAAACGTAATTTATGATAGACAACAACAACATTGGTGGTAAGATTCAACAATTTAAATTTCAATTGTTTTTATTTCTATTTTGTGTAGAGGCACTTCCTTGTACTTTATCATCCTCACATTGCCGAAGAAGCAAGCGCCAGTCTATCTAATTTAGTTTTTTTTTGTTTTATTGGTGGAATTATTTGGATAAGTAAGGAGGCGGCATGGAAGGAGAAATTGTTTAGTTTATATGCACATATAAATTATGGACATATTGCATTGCAGTTTACAGCAGTCTTGGTTGGTTGTCTGTATACATGCACCCTGACACAAATTTCACTGAATGCAATCATACTCGAATGCATTGAATTAAGTGCAAATTGCAAGAAGTAGGTATGCACATGCTCACACAAGCTCGGCTGCGGCAATATTTTTATTTCATCATAAAATAATAATAATAATTAATTTATACTATCTGCACATGCGAATTTGTGTGCAATTCCAATTTATTTGTAATTATTGCGCAGAACGGGATGGAATTTTTTTCAAGTCAATTCCAAAGATAATTTTGGGCTTAGCAAAAGAGTTCGAATGACGCACAGTTAGTTTTGAGAAAAAAATCAGCTGATAAAGTACCTATGGGTTCAATGCAATTGCACAAAACCGAGACAATATGAGATACCTACTGGAAAAATTAAAAAAAAATTTAAAAAAAAATCATTGTGTTTTCAACATTTTCCCCTACAGAGAAAAATAACAAAAAAAAAGTCAAATTCTCAGGACAGGTTCGAACCGGAGACATCCACGCCTTCTTCCACCCAGTGCTCTACCGGTAAGCCTCGGATACAGGAGCTAGAAGTCAGCGTCGTTCTCATTTCGGTTCGTTGGTTTTGTGTATTTTTTTATATATACGGCTGAAGAACGAATCTCTGAATTTAACTGTACGTCCGAAGATGGGCTTGAGGGTAAACTGATGAGCATTTAGAGCGCCCATCAGGTCTTCCAGTTGAATTTAAGGGGTGGTCGCATGCAACTGGCTATTGCTCTTGAGCACCGCTGATGCAAGATGCGGTAAAACAGTGATAGAAAAAAAACGTTCCTGAGGTGTTCAAGCGAATCTATTGACATCGCAATGTTTTTGTCACCGATTAGCTTTAAAGCTCGCTTTTGTATTCTATCTAGCAGGTGCCAGGTGGTCTTAGGCGCACCTGACCAGATATGAATATTATACTCAAGTTTGGGGGGATAAACGTCTTTTAGATAGTAGCCAGATCAGAGGGAATACAAAATTTATTGCAACGTGAAAGGAAACCTAAGCATTTCACAGCATTTTTAGCGACGGTAAATATGTTGTCATTCATATGTGGTCGTTAACGCACATACCGAGAATTACGAGTTTTCCAGTTTACTCGATGCAACTGCCATTCATGGATAATGACATTGGATTTAAGATTGATTCGCTTAGACGACAGAAAATAGCATTGGGTTTTGGAAGCGTTAAGTTCTACTCGGTTGTTTTCTCCCCATTATATTATGATGGCCACATTAGAATTTAAAGTGCTTAACATACGTAGTTGTTTGAGTTCCATCTGAGAAGTCGAGGAACTTATATGAGAAGCTAAGAGTACTGTCGCCACCGAAAGAGTGGATGGACAAGAGGTCTTAATAAAAATTAGAAAGAGTGTTTGGTACAAAACTGAGCCCAGGGGAACGCCAGCATTTATGTTATGTATTTCAGACTTAAAACCGTCCAAGACAACTAGAATTGAGCGGTTCAAAAGATAGCTTATAATCCAATGAAGCAGTTTTCCATCGACTCCATAAGCACACATTTTGGACAAAAGAACAAAAGAAAGTGTCAAACTCTGTCTTGGAAATATCGAGTGCAAAGGGTTTGCTTTCACCAAATTGATGCAAAGACCGGTTCCACTTTCAGGTGAGATATACCATCAAATCACCAGTAGAACGTTGCTCACGAAAACCGAACTGCCACTCACTTCGAATTTCTTCAGTTTCAAGATTTTAAGATTAGCTGATAATTGAGCGTTGAGCATGGCCTTGGAAAGAAAGGATGTAAGTGCTAATTTTGTTGTTCACTGAGGACTTGGTGTTGCAATATGTTAAGACAACTTGTGGTTCACCACATAAGTAGTCGTCGACAGAAAGTAACATTTTTTAACAACAGTCGCGAGTCTTGTTAGTTGATGTCTTATGAGTCATTAGATTATTAGTTCTTGTGTTGTGACAGTATTGACAAAAAATAACAACATGTTGTTCACTGGCATAGGTGTCGATGTCGATGTCGATTTGAGTTTTCGATTAACCACCACACCGACATCACTTTTGACGGATCTGGCCAATAGGGTCCGGGATTTTTGGAACCAAGCCATTTCTCAAGGGATTTGTATGAAACTCGGAATGTAGGACTAATATGTGACTATAAGACTTGTTCCTATGGAAATTCTGGGATCTGGTTAATAGGGTCTGGGATTTTTGGAACCAAGCCATTTCTCAAGGAATTCGTATGAAACTCGGAATGTAGGACTAATATGTGACTATAAGACTTGTTCCTATGGAAATTCTGGAATCTGGCCAATAGATCTGGGATTTTTGGAACCAAGCCATTTATCAAGGGATTCGTATGAAACTCGGAATGTAGGACTAATACGCGACTATAAGACTTCTTCCTATGGGAATTCTGGAATATGATCATTATGGTCCGGAATTTCGGGAACTAAGCAATTTCTCAAGCGACTCGTGCCTTTTAATTTATTCGTAATATTGGCCACAACGTCAAAGAATTTCACTCCAACCGCGCGTAAAGATTTAAAATGTACCCACCTTACAATAAATTGTTATGAACATTTAAATCAGCTTATAAATTATTTATTCTGTTGTATGTGATGTGATTGATGATCATGTATGTGGTTTCAATAGCATACAATCAAGCAGAGCAGAACGAAAGAAACATATGCAGTAGTATAGGCTGCGGTCAAGAATTCAGCCGCTGCGCAGTTTATGCTGCATGTTGGTCAAAAATTCACTTTTCAGCCAATGCATTAAAGAAAAATCGACTGCGCAGTTTACTTAAAATTGGATGCAAATAGCAAAATGTAAATGTCAAATTGTCGCCCTACAAGCAGACTGTAAGTCGGTTCAAAATATAGCCGCAAATTTCGTGCATACCGACTGCCTGCCATTTTTTTGTGCAGCACAAGCTGCCGCAGCACCGCAGCCGTAGTGATAGTATAGTCTCTGTTCATTTTCTATCGGTCCTCTGCTCTGCTCGATACAGTGCTCTCGTTACATACAGAAAAACAAAACTACCATAAGTTACAAAAAAGAGGCAGATAACAATGAAAACCTGCAAGCTTCCTTGCAACTATTTCCTTTTCTTTTCGCTTATCTTATCCTTAGTTGAGTTTACAGTATCTAGAGTAAATAACTCTTCGACAGAAGGGAGAGAACCATACAAAAGAAATTTAATCACGAATAATTGGCCTACATGTTTCAAAGCGACATTCTTAGCATACCATGTCGATGCATTGGTTAGTGCTGCTCACTTCTCTTCTCTTCAAATATAATTTAAAACAACTCAAATTTTTTTATGAGTTGAAACCAAAAGCTGATTACTCTGTTTGGGCAGTGATATGCAATATGCAGCCACTACACAGTTAGTGGTTATGAACATTTAAATTCGCTTATAAATAATTTATATATGTGATGATGATGTATGTGATGAGCTACGGTGCAAGTTGAAGGACTTGTATTTAGTATAGAAAAAAATTTTAATATATACGTCCGTGTTTATGTCCCACAGACAACAAGATCTTTGTTTTCTTTTCTTTCGTCTCGGACAGACGTTGTCACGCTCAAAACCCACGGCCGTGTCCTCGACACAGCCTACCCTGCTCTTTTTTTCCCAGTGAACACAACCATTGACGGAGTATTTATCAGGATGTGAGGTAAGGAACAAGTCAATGTCACTGTGTAGTAATGAATCTTGACTTATATAAGAGGACTAAATTAAGCACGGAAGGTATCAGTAATTTTTTTAATTTCCCCGAATGTATTTTATCAAATCCAGCAAAATATGATTTACGATAAAAAACATAGCTTTGCATAAGTTCCAAAAAAGCAAGACCCATTTCTTATTGCAGCTACCTGCAATGTTCTTCAACATATTGACAAAAGCTCTCACAGTTTGCATAATATTTTTACTAACAATTTTACAAATTTAAATAAAAGCAAAAAATTTAAAACATTTTTTCGACTTCGAAGATTTTCCTGGCTTTAATTACAAGTATCTTGCTTTCTCTTCTAGTTATTTTACTTTTATATGTCTACCTTCTTACCCAGCAGGCAAAAAAGTAATCATTAAATTAAAAAGGCTATCTGCCGGTGTATTAGAATTCTTCTTGATACAAATTATTTCTTGATGGTATATTGGTGTAAATATAACGGGAAGATGCTGTGTGTGTTGCTATCTGGGCGTTCCTTTAAATTGAGATTAATGCCTTTGTACTTTAATGACCCCCACTATTGTAAATGTTTCCAATAACTAACCCATTTAGGTTCTTAGATTAAGTGAGATTAATTGAATTTCCCAATTTTATTCTATGCATACTTTTCTTCGGAGATATTTATTATTTTTCTCTGCTGCTTCTCCTTTCTTATAATTAATTAAAAATTTTGAAAATTGTTTGGTATAAGTTACGTGACCTACATTTTTCTTCTGGCTGATATTGGAGAATGCCAGTCTTACGTTTGCTTACATGCGCTATGTTGAGACACAATTAAAGATAACTACAACTTATCGAAAAATACACATATAGTTTATCATAAAGGAATCAATTGTAAACGACTTAATACTGGCACATTCTAAATTATTATTTTTTAATTTGCACTCGATTTAAAGGACTTGCAACCGTACACTGTCAATTCTGTGGTCGTGAAATTTTGGGACAGAAGAAGGAAAGGAAGTGTCGCGGTCAGTGCAGTGCAGCGGAAAAAAATGCCGTTTTACATGGGATTTATGTATGAACTCGCGACCATAACTCACGCTATATATATATATATATATAGTTATATATACTACTTTGCAAGAACTTTATCAACTTGACTGATATATTTCTAAAAAATGAAAACTGACTTACTTCGGCCAAACGCCTCTATTTATACTAATTGAAAAGTTTCCAGAAACTTAAAATCTTATAGACAGAAATATCCAGAACAGACCAGAAAATTGTGGCATTACTCCGTTATTTACAACTAGCCATACTCATATGTAATGAGGCATCTTGTAAAAATAAACTACCAGTACAATCATCTACTTACACACAAACCGGACAAAGCGCACAAACCGGTTTGACTACATTTTTTACCAGTTCATAATGATTTAAACTTACAGGCGGTTATATTTCAAATAACAAAATAAATCATACAGCCTAAAAGTATGGTATCCAAAAGTGCTTAATTCTAAATCAGTGCCTATTTTTAGAGTGTAGTATGTAATCCTTTTCTACTACTACTTTTACTACTTTTCGTAACAATATATACAGGGCCTGGAGGTTACAATTTTGGGTCAGCGGCAGGTAGGTTGGGGTGAGGCTCAATGGTGTGTGGTGGTTTCGGTGGGGGAGCGGTCAGTTGGTTGGGTCAATAGGTTGGGTGAGTAGGGTATGGGGGTGGTGGTCGGCAGGTCTATGGTAACGCCGGAGTTAACAACTAGTAACCTATAAAAAGCTCTTAATAGCCGACTCTACCTTGGTTAGTTTAAAAAGCTCGCCATCTTCTGCTATAAGGAGTAGGATAATTAAATGAAAATTGGTTTAGCTTAGAAATTAGGAATTGTTTATAAAATATAAAAAATGTTCCCTCAAGTTATTGAATTCGTCCAGAATCAAGAAGTCCGCAGTTATCACTTTTTTTGTGCGATGTTTATCAGTGTTGTTGTTGAGTCTGTTGACTAAAAATAAATAGCTTACTACAAATACTAGTATTTCTTTTTCCACCACTGTGTAAAACTACTTCTTCTTCAACTGCTAAGCGGTTAAGCAGCTAATACCATCACCACACCTTTCTTTAACATTTAAGCTAAAACCCCAAAGCAAATAGAGAAACATAAAGAACAAAGATCATGTCTCAGATCTTTGTCCAATCTATAATAGCAAACTGGCATCGACGAAATGGCGTAAAAAACAGTAAAACATGATTTTTAATGATTTTTTTTAGGAATGTTTGTTTCGAATTTTTCTATGTCATCCTCATCATGAGTGATATCTGCATTGGCTATGAGATATCATAACCTTCGACAGCACCGCATCATAAACAAATAACGTTCCTAGCAAACTCATCGGACGATCTTGACATTTTTCATTATCTTGCAAGATTTATAGTAAAATACGGCAGCATTTTTTATATCTCCATCAACATTGCGATTGTTTATTTTGTTTTTCTAATTTTCCATTCTATTTCAGATACATCTTCGAAAGGGGAATTCAATTTTATTGCAATTCTCAACGCCAAAAGAATAATAATCGCTTCGAAAGAGAGCTTCTTTAATGCACATAATTGATTATATTGTTAACTTATTTGATTGAAATACACTGAATTTTAATAACGGGTGTTTTTTAAAGAGGTTGCCGATTTTTTTTTTGAATAAAACACATATAAAATTATGAAATGACCAAAATTTTTTTTTATTTGGTAGATAATTTTTTGGCATTTAACATTTAAACACAATTTCTGGCATATGGCTACCACGACTATTTTTCACAAATGTCATTCTGGAGGTCCAATTTTCCAGCACTTTTTCAAGCATTTGAGGGCGTATGTCAGCAATGACACGTTGAATATTGGTTTCCAAAGCGTCAATCGATTGAGGTTTATCCACATAAACCAATGACTTCACGTATCCCCACAAAAAGTAATCGAGTGGCGTCAAATCGCACGAACGCGGAGGCCAATTCACCGGACCATTTCTCGAAATAATGTTGTCGTTGAAAGTTTCTTTCAATAAGTCGATTGTTTCACGTGCTGTATGGCAAGTGGCACCATCTTGTTGAAACCACATTTCATCCATATCCATATCTTCAAGATTTGACAACAAAAACTCATTTAACATGGTTCTGTATCGATTTCCATTCACGGTAACGCGTCGTCCTTCCTCATTTTTAAAGAAATATGGACCGATGATCCCACCAGCCCATAGACCGCACCAAACAGTACATTTATCAGGATGCATTGGTAATTCTTGAACGGCGTGTGGATTATCTTTGCTCCAAATGCGACAATTTTGTTTGTTGACGTATCCATTTAACAAAAAATGCGCCTCATCACTGAAGAGAATTTTACGGTAAAAAAATGGATCTTCGTTCAATTGATTTAACGACCAATCACTGAACGTTGTTCTGGAGTTAACCTATTCATAATGATTTGCCAAACAATACTGAGTAGAAATGCCACTTTGAGCTGTCAAAACAACTGTCATAAAATAAAACGACATCTATCGGAAAAACAAACATCCGAAAAAAACACCCTTTATATAATCACTAACAGGGTGAAGTTGAGCTTCGGAAACCAACATGACACCGGACCTTGCATATAGCACCACAAAATGTTTCGCCCGAAGCGATTTCTGTTTAGTGAATCTTTTTAGCTGTTAACTTGAAATGGACAGACAACTCGAAAGCTTAAAAAACACAGCAAATAGAAATAATGCATACAATAAATCATAGGCGGTTGAAAGTCGGAAAAAGCGGCAGCGCAAAAGTTGTCGGCGATTCATTACCACCGGTCGACAATGTTTGAGGAGAAGTAGTGGAAGAAGTAATTACCTACGCGAGTATTAGTACTTTTTTTTCGGGTTTTTTACGAATCGCAAATGCTTCAACTGATTGATTGTGTTGATGGGCATTGGCTACTTTTTTAAGTTTTACATTTTTTGGTTTTTTTAGCATAAAATTCTAAATTAATTAGGTCAGTTGTTCAAAAGAACGAGGAGAAGTGGAATTTGAGGGGATGGGGGCGGGGGATTATAAAGCACTGCACTGCTCTCTCTATTAATTTAACTAATGATATTTTGGAGGCCATCCGTAGATTGTTTCTGCAACACGTACGCAGACGTGGATGATTTATTTCAGCGCTTGTTTCAATTAAATGATCAGATTTTCTACTAAAGTCAGAGGAGATAGCCAAATGCTCAGAGATTCGTTAATGATTACAGACTTTGGCGGCATAACCAAAGTGGAACGTTACAATACCAAAAGAAAGTTTAGCAACTCAAATAAACTGTAGTTGTGGGTTTACCCTTACCAATCCAATAACCACCTTACACAAAATTAATTGGCTTGTGTTTGCATCTGTAAACTTAAAAGAATTAAATAAAAGGCGATAATCATGGTCAAGTTGTCGTTGTTAAAGAAGAACAGACCAACCCTTAGCTCGTTTCTAGCTGCTTTGCCGAATCCACTTTTATTCACCACCAGCGGAAATACCCTGCATTTCCCGGCTGCCCCATCCCACTGACCCCCACTGATCTGTCAACCACTGGCCTTATTTCGCTCGGCGTTATTTCACGGCACCGGTACAATCACCAAAATATCTATTTTTGAGGTCGGGCTCTCAAAGTATTTTCCACGCATCACACGTCAGACGCGGGATATCAAAATTGGCGCTTGACATTGAGCTGCTCACAAAATTCCAGCCCTCTATGTCGTGGAAAGGTGATTAAAAAGGACCTCAAAAATGAGAAAATTGTGGCATTTCCAATCATCTCATCTCATCTTAAAAATACTATTTTGGACTTAGACACTGACTCTAGGTCGTGTATAAGGTAGTTACAAAGTACCTCAAAGTAGTCGAAAAAACAGACAAAAAGGGGTCAAGTCAAGTTAAATAAAAGTTTTGAATGAGGCAAATCGGTACAGTCGTATAGATATGAAGAGCATGAACTTCTGAGCAGGTAGTTCGAATCGCAGTAACACCAAAAGTATTTTTTCGCGGTGTCCCACCTCTCGTGAAAGTCTGACAAAGGTCCGAGAGTAATAACTTGTCACGGAAAGCTTGACCGTAATGATCTGTCGCGCCGAATATAATTATTATGATTATAGATGAGCATTTCGATCGACCCAATGTTCTGCAGTTTTTGGTTAGCGGGTTCGATTGCATCGCGTACTTCGCTTTAGAACTGTCACCTTTTCGAAGCGTATGATCGATTCTTTGATATTGCGACCATCATATACTTAGACTAAATTTCCTAGTGCTTATATAGGGTGTCCAAAAAGATGTTACCACCCATATGGTTTAAAAAGAAAGAAAGTTGCAGAATTTTGTTGTTGATATTCTTCTCCTTCGTATGCTAACATCAGGTTACTTCTAGCAAGAAGTGCACCACCACATTATTCCTATATGGTTCTACATTACCTGGATGAAACATTTGGTAGGCGCTGGATGGGAGTGGGCCTTTGGATTGGTCAGCACGGTCACCAGATGTGACTCCATGTTTGGCATCCCTAAACTCTGGGCGTCCTGGTCTACGCCATCCTCCCAGCTTAGGCTTGGCCGGCCTCGCTCTCGTGTTCCATAAATCCTACCGCAAATGACTTTCCGAGCAGGATCCTCTTCGCTCATGCGAGCGAGGTGTCTTGCCCACCAAAGCCTACCAAGCTTAGTTTTCTTCTTTATGTCGACATTGCGGTAACGCTCGTAGATCTAATCATTTTAGAGTCTCCGGAATCGTTCTTCCTCACATATGGGACCAACAATTCCCCGTAAGACTTTTCTCTCGAACGCGGCTAAGAGGTTAGAATGCTTTTTGCTAAGCTCGGATCCATATGTAAGTAGTGGTATGACCATTGTCTTATATATCAGCAGCTTGGATGTTATGGTTAAGATCCTGGATTTAAATACTCTTGCTGTTATCGGCTGCTACAGTTGAACAGAGATAGTTAAAGGATTGCACTACTTCAAATTCGCGCTACACTATTTTAATTGAGGGACCAATTTTGGATCTTCTAATCGCAGACGTGGCCACCATGTACTTTGTTTTGCTCTCATTTATTGCTGCATTTTGTGATATCTCACTTCTTATCAGATATCAGATTACCCTCTTTTTTTTGGCAGTTGCCGTGTATATTGCGTCATACCCGCGTTCCATGAGATTGTTCATTGCGGTACGCAACATTCTTACGTTCAGTAGCTAGCTTACATTCGTCATCGAACCAGTCGTTCCGATCTCTACGACTACTGCCCAGCATTTAGGGCGCGTCCTATCGCTTGACCGTAGTTGTTTCTGGTCTCTTTCTTGCGAAGGGCAGCCGTGTTGACTCGAATCTAATTCGCGGATGCAGTCTTTCGTGATGATGCAATCCGCGCTCGGAGCACCATACCAACAAGATAATGGTCCGAGTCGACGTTGGCACCTCGGTACGTTCGTACCGTCATCAGGTTTGGGTTGTGGCGGCGGTCTAACAACACGTGGTCTATCTGGTTGCGAGTGGCTCCATCAGGAGATACCCAGGATATTGTGGATATTTTTACGCTTAAACCTTGTACTCGGAACGATCAAATTATTACTTGCTGCCATCTCTATGACACGTTGTCCATTGTCATTAGTGTTCTCAAGTAAGCTATGAGTGCCGTAATAATAAATTTTTTACGGGCGAGTTTATTGGCCTCGACCTAACCTTACTTTGAAGGGACTAGCCCGATCATTCCGCTTTTCCTGCATTTTATTACCGCCGGCCACCACGTCGAGTTTTGATCGCAATTCCACTAGTCAGAGATAGTTACGGCCACCTGCAATTCTAGAGCATTGTGTTATCCCCCCTATTCTGCTGATGGTTGACCGCCGGTAACGTCTGTAGGAACCGATATTTTATGTGTCGACTATCGGAAATTAAAAATTCCTCGATGAGTGTTATATAAATATTTTAACAATAAAACATAATAATTCATCGAAATCGTGTCGTTCACTTTCTCCAACGCCAGGTTGAAACTTTAGGAAATTACTGTTTTTTTTAACAGAAAACAGAATGTAAATTAAAAAACTCCAAAATGTTATTTTATTGTTCCTTACATTACTTCATGTACATCGGATACATCAAAAAGATAAAAAATTTAATAAAAAATTTTCTGAACCAATCAAACAAGAACTTAAGAAGAGGACTCCATAACTTAAAACACATACAGGGTGTGGCAGTACAAAAAAAACAGCGTAACTGTTAACCCTGTTTAAGTTAACTTACGAGTTCTTCTTTCGAGTATAACACAATTCCGAACTCCAATAGGAATTTATCACAAGGAATTTCGGCAGTAAACATTTTAGTATAAGAAGAAAAAGCTTAAAAACTAATAAAAATTTCGAGCGAAAATTGCCTAATGCGATGACAAACCTATCACCAATGCATTTTATTAAGTGAATTGAATAAAAATCCAAAGCTTGACTGATAAAAATTTATGGATTCGATTCCAATCATAAAAAAGAATCCAGAATACAGTGAATAACCACTCTACCACTTGTCAGGCAGTTTGATGTCTTCAGAAATGAAGTCATTAAGCAAAATTGCTCCAAACTTATAGGCGTAATTTTATTAGAGCATCATAAAAAAGCAGCAACATCAACAACATCAAGTATGCCAAATGCCTTTCCTCTTTATCGTCAAACGCCACAATTCACAATTCACTTTGCCCGAAAACGATTGCCAGTACACTAAGGGGAAAGGAAGAATGAGGTCGTTTCAGCCTTTTCCTGTTGCTATCGACGGACGCAGCGTTGTTACCCAATTATTACAAATATTATTGCTGCTGGTCGAAGAGAATCGAAAGCGAATATTTCCGTTAATGTTCGTTTGGCTATTAGCGTTTGGCATTAAATTCGTCAGTCGCTTGAGTTGGCTTTATCGTCGTTGGGTTTGTTGGTTGTATGGTTGGTGGAATGGCTTTAATGCTGACTGCTGCTATACACGGGGGGATGCCAAAAGAAGTCAGCCAGCTAAGCAGCTATGCTAGGGCAAAGTATATGTGTTACCGGTTTTTTGCTTATGTGTTTCGCTGTTTTGCTAACATTTGGCGGAGCGCACACAGCCGGCCGCACTTAACTCGCTTCAATGCGCATTTTTCGCAATAACCGTTCTTTTTTCATTTTATCATTTTACCTGCTGGGTTGCGGTAGTGAGTGACCAAGATTGCTGCGATGCTCATTGCAATGTCCGGCAATCATCGAATAAGCCAACCGAACTAATACAACTGTTGTTGTCAATCATTCATTCTTTGCAGGGTTTGCTTTGCTGGTTTGCTGGTTTTGCTTGCCGCCGCCAATTGATGGCCATTTTGGTAAGTTTATGTGAGGCCTGGAGCGATTTACAATCGATAGCGTGTAACGGAAATTGCTGCAGTTCAACTGCCGTTAGATACCTACTTAAGACATATTCACTCCTCATTAAGTTACAAATGTACGGTCGGCCGGCAACACTCGCTTGTGGGAAAAAACTAATCGTAAATTCAATTGGTTAATGACTGACACATAGATATGTCGGTTGATACCGCGAATGTATAGAATGTCCTTCTACAGGGACGTCTTTCCTATATGATTTGTGTACGTATGTATTTGTTTTTGTAATCATCGAGACGAAAGATAATATCCTTGGTTAGAGGTTGGTTTCAAGATAAAAATAAATAAATTAATTAATTTTACGTTTATTTATTCTACATTCAACGAGTCTTCTTTTTTTATTGAATCAATTAATTAAATTGTACTGGACAAGGTTGTCGGACTTCATCCTATTAGTCACAACTAAATTGTTTGTACAAAAGAATAAATTTAAGACCGAAAACACAAATGTAGGTCACGTTAATTACCTACCTACATAAAAAATAATTAAACGATTCATGGTATTGATTACTGATTATTTCCTTTACCGGACTTACACACCCAGAGAAAAAAAAACATTTAAAATTAAACAGATTTTTACTATTTCTCAGCTTATTATTGTTACTAACATTGGGTAATTGTTAAAAGAACATCTAACATTGTAGAATTTACAATTTGATCGAGCTTAATCAACAAGTAAAGCTTGAAATTACAAGTCATTTTTAATTTAAGTTTGTTCAAATGTATATTTATTTGTTAAAATTAAGAATATGTAAAGGGTTTTTCAATAAGGACATAACAACTTTCTATTTAGATAAAACACAGAATAATTGAGATATCAAGCTGAAATTTATTTCGTGTGCTGTAAACATGTTAGATTTAAGAATGGAATTCGATCTCGATCATATGACCATCCCCAAGCACGTTTGCAGCGATCGATTCTTTGGAGCCAATTTTCCACCACTCTTCCATACACATCCATCGGAACGTTGGCAATTTCGCGTTCGATGTTGTTCCTGAGCTTCTCTTACTTTTTTGCGGGAGGTCAGGACCGGACACCAGTTTTAGAGCCAAATATGATGTTGATGATAGTTGTTGCCTTGTTGGCATAAGCCAACGACTTTACGTAACCCCATGAATAGCAATTCAATGGCGTTATTATCGCATGAGCGATCTGGCCATTCAACCGGACCATTTCTTGAGATTACACGATTACCGAACTTTCCCTTCAATAGATAAATTGTTTAACCCCAGCTGTGTGGTAACATTTTGTTGGAACCACATATCACTGATGTCAAGTTCTTCCAATTCTGGTCACAATAATCTTCCGACGTGGCACAATAGCGAACTCCATTGACCGTAACATATTTTCAAAATACCTTCCAATCACATCTTCGGCATTAAATCGACAGCACACGGTCACTTTTTGTGGATGCAGTACAGTTTCTTGAAGCATACATGGGTTTGTTGCCCTCCAATAACGCATATTTTGCTTATTGACAAAGCCATTAAGCCCAAAATGAGCTTCATCGAGATGATTTTTGATGAAATTCATAATTTTCTTCAAACTTTTACAGAGCCCAATTGGAGAAGTTTCGGCGGTTCAAATAATCAAGAGGCTTCAATTCTTAAGTTAATTTGATCGTGGAAGGGTGTAGGCCAAGATATTTACACAAAATTCGTCACAATGTGGACTGAGAGACGCCCAATTCCTGTGAACGGCGTGAAATCTACTGATTTTACTCATTTTGAACTGAAGCATTTACGGCTGCGATATTTGCGATTCTTCGACCAGTGCGGTGTCTCACTGGCACAGAAACATTCAATTGTCAATATGTTGACTCGAATTAATCCACTATAGCACGCACAGCTTGTCTGGTAGGAAATTTATTACGACAGAAAATTGGAGTAAGCTCTCTTAAAGTTGTGACCACCAACACAGCAAAATCAGAATTTCGGTAGTAATCGGCTAATAACATAATTACCGTTGTCTGTTTGTCTGGATGGATATAACGCTTTTATGTCGCCTCATCCCGCATAAACCACTGGATGTATCGGAGCCATATTCACACCATATGTTCGTTTGGTGCTCCGATAAGTTTAAGTTTTTTTTACCCGTTAGATGGCGCTGGAGTCAAGATATTTACGAAAATTTGTGTTTATGGTTGGATTTAGTTCATATAAACACCAAATGTTCGTTTGGTGCTCCGATGAAAAATGGTGAAATGGTTAGATGATGGTAGAAAAAAGATTCCGTCATTTTTGACGGGTTCTCACCTAGAAATACTTAAGATTCTGTTGAATTTTTACACTCACAATGTCCCTCGGAAATGCCGCCACATATACTGAAATTGAAAGTTGGTGCATTTATCATGCTTCTTCGAAATCTTAACCCAAAAAAGGGTTTGTTGAATGGAACTCGATTAATAGTCAGGAGTCTTAATCGAAACTGTATAAAAACAGAAATTATCACAGGGATCCAGATTCCAGAGAAAGAGCTTCAGAGTACACTACCTACGTATGTATATGCGTTATGTAAGTAATGAACGTCTTAAAGTCAACCACAATCAAAAGTCTCTACTCAATTGGTTGTCGTAACGCATATCATCCTTGATTTGTCAAAAGGCATCTAAAAAATTAATGTGAATTCCTAACAAACATATTGCAAAAACAAATTTTTTTTCTGAATTGAAATTCCAAACTGAGACAGCTCCAATCAGATCGTTCGTTCGTTCGGTCGATCGATCACTCATTCTGTGATGTATTCCATGTATGTGAATTGAAAAACCGAATTCAAATTAATGCCAAACAAATTGGAGTTGATTGCGGAAAATTAAATCAACGACGACGGCGACGACAAAGGCAATTTTTTTTTGTGTTACATAATTCAAGTACTTATTATTCCAGTTGATTCTCGATAGAATGTGAAAATTATAATAAAAGCGTCTAGAGTCAAGCCTACCTCTTCACCCACCACATGCCGACGTTGGCAACGAGCAAATGCGCAAAACAAATACTAAGCGGTACATATTTGTAACTGCCATTTTACCATTCTATTGTTAAGTTATAGTATTTTGCTCTGAATTGTGTTTGCATTTATTCTTGCAATTTATTCAGCTAGGTAGTGTTCTTTGTGTTTCTCTTCAACCAAGAGTGAATATTGGGTAATATATACTGTGTACTGAGTATACACAATATACCTACTCCCTGGGTGTACTTGGTGTACTGGGTGTAATGGGTGTACTTAGTATATTCTCGCCAATAATAATAGCATAAGTTATATCTTTGCGACTTTAAATTATTTATGTAAAAGAGAATTAGCCAAAGTTGTGAGGTAAGACAATAGTTTAAAAATATATAGCATATCAATCTTTATCCTGTTTCTCTCTTTCTTGTTTCTTTTAATAATGTTCTTGCCGGGCATTTAGTATGCGCTGCTCATATGGGTAAATACCGTCTTCTACTGTTGGGCATTTGCATTTTGTCGTGTCGCCTCGTCTGACAATTTCAGCGCACTTTCGTGCAACGTGCAGTTTGACATTTTTCCAATGAAAAATATTTACGTTATTGTACAAGTTAGCTGTCCGATGGCTAAAGCGTTGGTATGCACAAAGAGACATATAAGACGACGACATGAAAGAAGAATAATAAAAAGTCAACTGCACTCGCATGACACACTCCACCATATTGATCCTCTATTGAGACTCCGGCAAAAATTATAGAAATGCCACCTGATCGGAAGAGGAGGGAGCCAGGTTAGGTGTGAAACAGATCAGCAGTGCAATCAAATTTCACTCTGAATGAGTTCTGCGTTTGCGCACCAGAGTCGCTGACGGTGGAAATTAACAAAAAAAAAATACAAATTTGTGATTTTTCGCCTTTTTGCTGCATGATTTTCCATTCAGCTGAGCAAGTAGGAGCTGCATGATTGCTTTTTTGTTGTATGTTTTAAAAAAAATTATAATAGAATTCGTAGTAATGTACAATACTGTACTGTGTGCTCTGTCTGTGACTGCTAGATAATGAAGATCAATTGAAATCGAGCAGAACCACACCGATCTGGTGCAATGCGAAAACCAAGATGGAGACTAGGAAAATATTTATCAATCAAAGCACGTAACTTAAATTGTAAATGTATTGAGATTGGTAGACGAAATTACTGAGCTTAGCTGCAGGTATACAAATACGCTTTGGGGCAATTGCAAATGCAATTTATCAAGAAATTATAGAAAGTCTATAGGTATATAATTTGGAATCGTTGTATATATAACGTATTTCCAATGAACTGAGAAACGTGATTAAAATTTAGTTTTCTAGAAGTTATGACATTAAATATATTTTCTACTACCAAGTAACAAATACCATCAACATTGAAAGAATTACAGATTTTGTCATACGACTTTTTTCTAAGGCTCAGTGAATAAGAGCATGGCTTTCTGAGCAGGAGGTTCGTCGTTCGAATCCCAGTAACACCAAAAGTATTTTTCACGGTGTCTTCCGAAAGTCTGAAAAACGTCCGAGAGTAATAATTTGTCACGGAAAGCTTCGTAATTCGCCGTTCAGATCCGGCATTAAATTGTAGGTCCCCTCCATTTGTGTGCAAAAATATACATGCTCAACATAAATGGTTGCGAGACGCTAGGCCTTGGACCAAAATGGTCTGTCGCGCCGAATATTTTTATTATTATTAAATAACAGCAATTACATTATTCAGCGAGCCATCTTATATACATATCTTCAATTTAAACAATTCGTCTCATTTTAAAAGTACGTTAATCAAAGATACAGTAAACGTCAAGCAAAACAGGAAAAATCCAATAAAGTTGTCTGCATTTGCAGAGTTCGTTTTAATCAAAAGGTAACAACGACATTTGGAAAATTCTCTGAAGTGTCTATCGTTTCACTATAAAAATTATATACTTTTCAAACAAAAATCGAATTCTGTATAAAATTACAGAAAAAAGCGTATCAATATGATAATATAGCAAGGTCGTCGAACGACTAAACTGAACTACTTAGCTCTACAGACCTTTTTTCGATGATATAACAAATTTCATAAGGACCAAAAAATAATATTAGAAATCGATGAATCATTTCGCAACTATAGTTTTTCATTGCAAATTACTAGTAAAAAAAATTAACGTTTTTTACTATTCATTATTAAGTTATTTTGAGTTTTATAAGGCCTACGAAAAAAGGCTTGTCAGTCTTGCTACACAGCTTGTACTTCTCAGAAGAAAGGTCTCCGCAATAACGAAGCATAGATCATGAGACCTTGAAATTGGAAGCAATTTAGTTGTATTCGTTCCACTGTTTCGTCGTCTATTATTACTCAACTCGTATAAAAGTAATATAAAGAGTACTTCAATAATGTTGATATGATTAAAAATCGTAACGAAAAACATTTTATTTAACAAAAACGTTAATCATTAAATGTTGAGGTCCCAAGTGGTGAAGCAATGCTTTTTAAAAACTTTTATTTAACTTGATTTAAGGGGTCAATTCAAGTCTGTATTTTCACCTACTTTGGATTCCTTTTCAACCACCCACAACACGATCTATCAAAATGCCAAAACCAAAATCATCAACCTCGGCACTAACTCAGTTACCCAAGTTAACATTGCTGGACAGCCGGTAGAGAGAGTAGAGAGTTTCTTCGGAGTATTGTCTCGACTGAAGGTGGAACTGAACAGGACATTGTCAACCGAATCGGCAAAGCAAAATCAGTGTTTGAAAACGATGTCCATGATATGGCAAAGCAATGCGTTCAGCTTAAACACCAAGCTGCGACTGTTCCGTTCAAATGTTGAATCTGTGCTGTTGTATGGGTGCAGTACTTGGAAGGTGACCGCTACTATCACAAAAAAGTTTATAAACAGGTGCCTACGGAACATCTTAATGGTTTTCTGGTCTAACCGTATCTCTAACGAACATCTTTACCAGAGAACGAATTAGGACCCAATAGACACAACCATCCAACGACGGAAGTGGCAGTGGATTGGTCATACACCCCGAAAAGGCGACAATTCCATAGTAAAGAGGAGGAGTCACGGCAATTGGCGAAGAGTTGGAGAGAGATGAAGCTCATTGCCAGGAACCGCACGCGATGGCGCGTAGACGTAGTAGAGGCCCTTGGAACCACAAGGGGATATAGGACATAAGTAAGTAAGTAAGTCCACACGATCTAGAATTTGTAGAACAATTACCACTACCATTATGTTAACTTGTATGTTAAAGTAAGATGATGCACCCGCAACAGGCAGGTTTAGCGTTTTTGTGGCACTTTGTCAAAAAAAAAAGGATAACTTTCCAGACTTTGTTTCCTTTCATTGTGTAGTTGTTTTAAATCAGCACGCGTTATGTACAAAAAAGTTTGAATACAAGTAAATGTAAAAAAACTTCGTTTTTCGGGTACAAACTTTTATGTATACATCGAAACACGCCACAAAGTCGTTTATTATTTGGCAATAATCGTCAAAACATTTGTTTTTGAGGTCGGAGCTATTTCAAAGAATTCAATTTTTTCCAAGCTTCACACGCTTGTTGAAGGCGCTACACGCGGAATATAAAAAATGCTATTTTGGACATTTGGAAGGTGGAAGAAGTCGAAAAAAATGTCAACCCATCACACGCGACACGCGACACGTGTTATACACGTAATATAAAAAATGCCACACACGTGTGTGTGTAGTCATCATGGCCAAAATCCATAAATTGGGCTACGAACTGCTACCTCATCCAGCATATTCCATATTTAGCCTACTGCGAATATTTTCTGTATCCAAACCTGAGAAATGGCTGGGCGGTAAAAGATTTGGGTCTAACGAAGAGGTCATCACTGAAACAAACGCCTATTTTGAATGTAATCTAACTCGTATACGCCAAAAAAGGCCTAAAACAATTGAAGGGCTGAAGAGAAACATAAAAGTTGTTCATATAACACACCGATTTTTGTTATCCACTGATAATTTTTAGTTTCTAGTTTAAGGGCTCGGATCGGATGAGATCTTCTTCTATTACACTCACCAACCAAACCTAATAATAGTAAGGAAATGTTCTATAATCCTAAACTTGCATTAAAAATCAAAAATTAATTTTCGCACTATAAGAGTTCAAAAGACAGCGCCCGTATGTATTTTCCTACAGTAAAGGGAATTGGTTTTAGCTTAATCTTTAAATTCTATGGAATATTCTTTGTCAGCTTACCCACAATTTTGTAAACAATTCATTGTGTATCTGTTTGAATACTAAAACTGTTTCTGTACTAAATACTCGAAATTATTTTTTTTTTCGTTTTTTCATTTAATCATACACAAGTATACGATACTTCTGTCAATAACCATTCACAATCGGATGAGTGCGTGTTTTCGATTATGTTGACCCAGTCACCTACAAGTCGAACCTAGTTACCTGCCTTACCATTTTCTAGGTGTCTCTTACTGTAACCTATATAATCTAGATACGAGTGAGTATACATTTATTTCTAGCAGTTAAGAGAGGTAACAACCGTTAAATGTATGTGAGCCGCATACGACTCAGGGCCTCGCAAATGCCAAAATTTCCAAATCAACTTAAAGCACTTGCGAACGAAGAAATGCGTCAAAGTGTACTTTTTGTGGATGTTGGGTTTGTTAGTTATGTTGGTGTGTCTGTTGTTGATGATGGCTTAGCCTGTAACTGAGTGGAATCGGTGGTCAACGGTTTCCGTTTACCAAATCGACTACCAATCAAAGACGTGACTGCGTTTGTGTTATTTCATTGAAGACATTTTCGAGGTCAACACCACCATCGTCGTCGGAAACATTCAAATTGAATGTCAATTATTGTAAAAATTTAATTACACGCACTCCTTCTTTTTGGCCTTTTCGTTACTTCGTCTTTTCTTTTTCTTTTTTGTTGGTCTGTTGGTAGTCTAAATGACTAAATTCGGATGTTAGTGCATAATACATGTGCATCGATGAATAAATAATTTAGGCGCAGGCTATGTATGCACTTTCTATTGCCATAAGGCTAAGGCTATAAAGAGAAATCACTGACAAAAATGCTAGCGGACAAAGAAGAAGAATCGCAATGTTATGAGCTGGGTAACGAATCTTTTTTTGCTTTCTAAATAAATGTTTTAAGTCGAAATAAATTAAGTGCACAAACGCAATTTGCTTACTGTGGTTGACTGAAATTGAATAATGCACTTTGAAAGTAATTGCCGTAAAATTTGTACTTTTACGAGTACTTACGTTTATGGTACTATTTCAATAACGAACCATTACGTTTATGGTACTATTTCAATAATGAACCATTATTGAATTTAAAGTCAAATAAATAAGTAAGTTGAGCTACAGAAGTATGTACCAACGAGATAGTAAAGCTACAAAATACAATTCCTAAATATTATGCATCTAAGTTTAAAAGCTTAATCACGTTTGTTGTTATTGCAATTAACTCAATTTTATAATCAACTAAAACCAAAGCGTTATTGTGAATTGAATGAATGAATGAGAATGAAACTTCATAGTTTCGCGTTAAATATGCAAAACATAAGCAGTGTTGTAAGTACTTGTGCCACGGCTCACAGCGGGTAGGGAGGCAGCGGGCAATTCCAACTAATCTAAGTTACGTTTGAGCTAGGTAGACTGCTACACGGAGGGAAGGGCAAGAGGAATAGTGGATCCACTGGCTTAGCAGATTCTTTTGGCATGCAAAAAAAAAGCTCGAGTTCAAGAAGAACTTTGAAATAAAAATGCGCACCAAGAAGGCATTCAGATCTGAAACTGAGTATCAAATACATCCGGGAGCCACAAAGTGGTATACGGATGGATCAAAGAAGGCAGAAGGCACGGGTGCAGGAGTCCAAGGGCCACGAACAAATTACTCTAAAGCAAAGGGGCAGTACCCGATCATATTTCAGACTGAAGTAGATGCCATTGAAAGATGTTCTCACTTTAATCTGGAAGGAGCTACATGACGCAGAAAATAGCCATCATGACAGACAGCCAAGCTATGCTAAGAGCCCTGGATGCATTCCACATCACGTCAAGACTTATGGAGGTACTAACAGTACAGTTACAGTACAATACGAAATGGCAGGGCACCGCTACGTAAGATGGGAAAATCTCCCAGGCTTACAACAAGAAAAAAAAAAAGTTGGGGAACTATAATCCAAAGAGCTCTCGCTCGATATTGGGACTAAGCAGAAGTAATGTAAGAATCATAACGGGGTTCCTAAAAATATAGACCAAAGGGGCGCCTAGATTAGAAAGCTACTGAGCTCTCTTACAGGTATTTGTGGCTTGTCACCTAAACAAAATTAATGTGGTCTTAGACACGGAATGTAGGTTCTGACCCCTTCTCAATGAATGCGGAGCAACGAAACGACAGAGATGACACCATATGGGAACCCACGAAATCTCGGAGTCTGCGCGACATTCACTGAACCCACTCCATATCATTAAGTTCCTAAGAGGCATGAACTGTCCCTAAAGCACAAGTCACGGGGAGGCGCAATAGATCGACATAGGTCGCTACATTGTACATGAAAATGAATAGTAATAGTGAATGGACATTGTAAATAGTGAATAAAACTTAAGAAAATCAAATTTGAAGTTAAAAACACTTTTTTGCGTTACAAAACTTACCAGATTCACGCATACGAGAGTCCTTCAATAGGACATGATATAATCTGCAAATGCAAAAGAAAAATGGAATTAAAAGATTTTTAAATGCCATTGATCACAACGGGCTGTGATTTAAAAATGTGAAATAAGTTATAAATATGTATGCACATGTAACTCACGAACTGACGTGGAGTCAGCCACTTCCGATTCTGACGCATCCATATTCGTGGATGCATATAGCTTCATCTCGGAGAAATCCGGATGCTCTTCTATAGGGAAGACATTAGATGGGCTACTGATTCAGCCATACCGAGGTGGATTCATTGAATTAAACTCTCTAGAGTCTAGAGAGAAGGTGACTTAAACATGCTTTACGGATGGGCAAGGAAAGAGAGAGTGCTATTGTTTTTGTCAAAAAGGGAGGACTAATGAGCACCATCAGGGTGCCATGAGCGACTGCTTGATCGACACGAACATCAACTTTCCTCCAATTCCAGAATTCATTACGAAAGGTCTTGGGCAGCTGCGACATCAATAGAAGGGGTGAGTGTCTTTTAGAACATCTTATTAGTAGTAATGTAGATATACTCAAAAAAGAATCCAAACCTACCGTCATAAATGCGATTCGCGAATAGGTACTTGATCTCACTCTCGCCAGTCCATTTATCTCCAACTTTGTTGAAAACTGGCATGTGTACGACGAAACCTAGCTGTCAGACAACCAACACACCAGGTTTGACATTCCTGGCAAACTGACACATGCTTCTTCTCGATATGATCCAAAGTCCACGGACTGGAATCGATATCGGGTACTTGTCCTCTCTTAAGTAGATATGCTTGTCACATCTAATAAGTCCCCAGGGAACTTACATGAGGCAGCACATCAACTTAATGATGTGTTGCTTTCTTTCTATCATGACAGCTGCTTCCCTAAAAGCAGCTTAGCTGTTACCTTCCAAACCTTTACCTTGTAAACAGATTTACGGATTGGAATTACTTTCAAGCACTATTTAAATTTTAACACAGTGCTGTATAATAAAAACCCACTAGAAGACGAAGTATTAGATTTTACGGAACAATTACAAAAATCCGCTTGGGAAAGTACTCCTCAAATAAAAAACAGAGAAATCGGATATAGTTACCCGAAACAAATACTAAACTTTATATACGAGAAGAGAAAATTAAGAAAAAAATCAAGATAACCGTTGTACAAGTCACAATTAAACAAGCTTACGGAAATGATTCGCTCCCAATTAAACGAGCTTAAAAATAAAGCAGTTAATCGCAACTTACGCCCACTAACAGCCGGTAAATCGACCGAATACTCATTGTGGAAAATAACTAAAAACGTTAAACGTCCTATTCGACACAACCCACCAATTAAATTAAATAGTTCGTGGGCCAAAAGCAACTTTGAGAAAGCAGAAACATTCGCCGAGCATCTGACGAATGCATTTCAACCCAATGAACGGCAAAATAAAGTAATATGGCCAGAAATCGAGCAATTCTCCGTGGAAATTCCTCCAGTTACACCCTTGGAAGTAGAAACTGCAAAATAAAAAGATCTCAAGAGGAAAAAATCACCTGGCTATGATCTTATTACTGCTGAGATAGTACAACATCAACCGCCAGGAGCTAAGACCAAATTAACAGTACTTCTAAATGCTTTTTTACGCGAGCATGTTCCCTCTACTGGAGGGTTTCAGAGGTTATAATGATCCCTAAGCCAGGTTAGAATTCGCACGAAATGTCATCCTGCAGGCCAATCTCCTTACTACCCATCTTGTAAAAAAATTTCGACAAGATACTGCTTAAGAAGCTTAAGCCATTTATAAACAGTGAGAATATGATTCCGTCTCATCAATTTGGCTTTAGAGACCAACATTCTACCACGAGCAAGTACATAGAATCACCAATATTGTCGAAGAAGCCATTGAAAATAAAATGATATGCTCTTCAATATTCCCGGACGTCGTTCAAAACTCCTTTTCTTAGAGAATATTCAACAATTTTAGAATTTTATCTCACTGATAGATATTTCCGAGTTAAACAAGAAGATGCCTATTCTGCGTTGAAAGCGATTAAAGTCGGTGTTCCCCAAGGAAGTATACTAGGCCCAACAATGTTTATACTCTTCACAAATGATATGCCAACCTTTATGAATTGCACATACTTGCTATACGTTTGCTGATGACACAGCCATTCTCTTAGTTGGAACAAATTAAATAGAATTAACTCAAATTCTACAGAATGCTGTCAATACTGTATTGGACTGGACTAAAAAATGGAGCGGGCTTAAAGCTAAATAGCATAAAATCCATACATGTTAATTTCATTAACAAAAAAAATTCAACATATTCCAATTATTGTTAATAGGATACAAATTCCTTATTCCAATACAGAAAAGTACTTAGGACTGAACCTGACGCTAAGTAACGATGGAAGGAGCATATAAAAAAGAAAAGAGACTAGTTTAATATTAAGCTAAGAAAACTCAATTGGACCATTGGCAGAAGATCTGTTTTGTCCATACATAACTACTAATATATAAACAAACGTAACGTAACGTAAAAGTATGGAAATACGGCACACAGCTAACTGGGAACAACGTAATCTAGAAAATACAACAGAAATGTAAAATAAACGTGTTATAGGTTAATGTAAAATATATATGTATTATATAATATGTAAATATAACAAATGTAAACTACTCGTTAGTCTAAACTAGCCGTCATTTTATAACTTCACTTCACACTTCAATAAAAAAAAATTCTTCTTAGCACTTTTGTTTTACCCGAAGTTCTTATAATTTTCGTTGTTAACCTAATCGATAACTCATATTGATAAAACCGAAAAACAAAATAAATGGACAACAGAATGGTGACTTTTCAAAGCAGTATATCATAATATGAACCGATAATGTATATGTTAAAATAATATCAGTATTATATAATATGTAAATATAACAATGTAAACTACTCGTTAGTCTAAACTAGCCGTCATTTTATAACTTCACTTCACACTTCAATAAAAAAAAATTCTTCTTAGCACTTTTGTTTTACCCGAAGTTCTTATAATTTTCGTTGTTAACCTAATCGATAACTCATATTGATTAAACCGAAAAACAAAATAAATTGACAACAGAATGGTGACTTTTCAAAGCAGTATATCATAATATGAACCGATAATGTATATGTTAAAGTAATATCAGTAACAATAAAACAAACTAATTAGATTAGAAAATTAATAAATACACTACTACACAGCAACGCGAACATATGTTTTCTTATGATGTAAACCTAAAAACAAGTTGATTTTGTTATTACATTAATTTCCCACAGGCAAAAGTGCCATTCGCCACATCATTAAATAATAAATAGTGATTCATGTTATTCAGGTAGTTGCATGTGAAATGTGCACCGGACCAAACTTTAGCTTTTACTTGTACAGCTCCTACTCAACCTGGCAGGCGTCTATTGCATATGCTTAAAGTAACAAAAAAAAAACAACCAACAACAACATCAACAACGAACATGAATAATTTTTCGCTATAAGATCAGTCCATTGATTCAAATTTAACGCTTCGATATATGGAAACACATCCTCCCTACGCATTTTTGTTAGCTTCTTTTTATGATTTTTAAACGTAACTCCATAAACCCATTGGCACCACGATCTCGCCATATGCATAACTACAAAAGTCAATCAATTCCATGGAGTTTTGCAATTTTACTCGTTCACAGTCGCCTCGACGACGGCGCGTAATGCTGCAAGGGGCATGGGTCACTGGTGGAAATTTGCAGTTTATGTTACCTGGCGTGCCTTGAGTTATACAAAATTTCGTTAAGCCAGAGGGTCCATCATATTACATAAATGGGAACTCCATTATTATCAGGTGGTAACTTGCATCACCCAATCACTTGCAAATTAACAATTGAATGAGTTTTCTTTTATTTAACTTGAGTTGACCCCTTCTTTTTGTCTGTATTTTCGGCTAATTTGAGATCCTTTTTACCCACCTTCGACAAGACCTAGAGATCTGAAATTTTGTTCTAAGTTCTAAGTCCAAAATAGCATTTTTTATATTCCGCGTTTGACGCGTGTGGCACGTGTTATGGGTTGAAATCGCGCTATTTTTTCGTTTTTTGTGTCATTTTTAACCACCTTTCGCATGACCCAGAGGTCTGAAATTTTGTGAGCGGCTCAATATCAGTGGCTAATTTCGACGAGTTTCGCTAGTCGCGTGTGGCGCGTGTGGCGCGTTTGAAGCGTGGAAAAAAGAAAATGCCCCGACCACAATAACAGATATTTTGGCGATTATTACCAAATACCAAAGGAATGTCAGGCGTGTAGCCAAATCCGAATTTCAAAAATAAGAAGAATATATAAAAAGAATTTCCGAAATATTTTCAGTGTAAAAATTTGTTTAGGCAGATTGTAATAAAAGCCAAGTGAGACCTTTTTTTTGCCTTAATGCCTTAAGAATTAAAATCTAAAGTAGTCTAAGCGCATACCATACTCCTTTAAGTGATTTTTGTTTATGAATATATATATTATATATCTACAGTGAAAGTTATAAAGAAAGCTTTCACATACTAGTAGTTCAATTAGTTAAAAAGTTATTCAAAATTTAACCGAAGATTACATGAGCGTTTTATTGTTCAAGTCGTAAAAAACGACGAATGTTCAACTTGAAAAGTAAAGTAATCAGTCGCTAAGTCAAAGATTTGTTCCATTATGTTGTTGTAATTAACAACCCTATCATCCAACCATGACTGTCAGTAACAAACCTGTGATTGAATTTTTACAACGCGAAATATCGTTTATCGTTAATCAATTGGGTCTGACAAAAAAAGCGGGTAATTGCTGTCGAATTACCCCGACTAGTGGAAGGATGAAGCCGGTGCAGTTGTTTTCTCAGTTAAACTCAATCTGTAAAAGTCATACCTGGCTTCCTGACTTGACAAGCATCTTTCATGCAGAAATTTTAGCGGTATGGCTTGAATAGAAGATACAACTACACATTTCCTTTGTAGCTGTCCTTCTTTCTCCAGGGTACGGATGAACGCTTTTGGAAGGGATATAACAACGATCGAAGAACTTTGGTCGTTAAAACCCGATCAAGTCGTTCGCTATCTTAAAGTAACGAAGAGATTTGAATAGTGAACTCACTGGCAATAAGTACAATGGACCGACGGTCTGAGTGCTCTGGTGTAGTTTTTCTTAGATTATCACATCAACCCACTACAACTATATATGAGGGCTTGTAAAAAGGCCTTAACACAAAATTTCGCACAAATTGGAAAGATAGACATATGTGTAGACAGCCAATCTGCAATTAAAGCTATTTATGCGGTAGTTTATAGATCGTTGGCGCCGTGGCTCAGTGGATAAGTGCATGGACTTCTGAGCAGGAAGTTCGTGGTTCGAATCCCAGTAACACCAAAAGTATTCACGGTTCCCACTTCACGAGTATCTTACAAACGTCAGAGAGTAATAACTTGTCACGAAAAGGTTTTCAATTCGCCGTTCGGATACGGCATTATATTGTAGGTCCCTTCCATTTGTGTGCAAAAATATACATTTACAACACAATGGGCGCGAGAAGCTAGGACTTGGACCGCAACGGTCTGTCGCGCCGAATATTATTATTATTATTATTATTAATCAAAACTCATTTAACAGTGCAACAAGAACTGCATTCGATAAGCCTATTCTTGGACATAACCAGAATCGTATGGTTTCCAAGGCACAGTAACATAGAGCGTAATGAAAAATCGGACCAATTAGCAAATATTGGCGTCACTTTGGACACCGGCTCTAAAAATAGAGATAGCTATATAAAAAACAAAATAATTTATTTAACGGAACAAAGTGTCGGCCAACTGATCTAAAGAGATGTTTTGTATCATCAGATTATGTTTAGTCAAAGAGACGTACCACCTCCCTAATGAACAAATGATGGATAGTACGTATGTAGCAGCAGAGTTTCTCAACTTCGTGGATGATCATATTTCTTTAAGGAAAATACGCCTCCTTAACCTATGTAATGCTGGGCATTCACAGAGAATGTGCTCGGATGATTCGTCATCTTTCGAGCCGAACCTACATTCCGTATCCGAGCACCGAATAAGTTTTTTAATGTGATACTGCAGGCACCTGTGAGAAAGCACACCAGCTTTCTAATGCTATCCTTGTCTAGATTAAGGATTTGCTTGTAGGAATAAGGATTGGATTGGATCTCAGTCCCGTCCCGAGACATTTTCCCAACGGGCCAGACGATGTTTGCGTTCCCAATCATTAATCAGCGCTGTGACGGCAGCCCAGTTGAAACCACAGGACTAGTGCCGAAACACAATTAAACCAGTTTACACGGTCCTATATTTCTACCGAAACAGACCTCCCTGAACATGATGTCGGGGATAGTGCAAAACATTTCCCCTTCAATTGAGTCAAGAATTTTCAGGTGTCCCACCACATGGTTATATACTTATACTTGTATTCTACTTGCAGCTAAATAGCGCGTCTTCCTAACGAAGATTAGTGGGGGAGAAAGCCCAACGACACATTTTACTGCTGCTGTAGGACAGGACGTAGTTGCCGTTGTTCGTTCAAGAACTTGAGGCCACTAAACGATGGCCGCGTTCATGATAATCGACCTTACCATCATTGTATACGTCCAATGTATCATTTTTGGATTAGATCACTGATCTATACTTTGTTGAACTTATCGTACGATATAACAACAAATCAGGAGATAATCCATACTTATATTATAAATGTGAAAGTAACTCTGTCTGTCTGTTACCTTTTCAAAGCTAAACGGCTGGACCGATTTGGCTTTTTTTTTTTAAATGTTCGTAATAGTCCGGGGATCAGGATAAACTGGAAAAATGGGGTTTATGTTTGAACTCGCGACTATAACACATGATTAGAACACGTTATTGTTTAAATATAGGGCCCAGAGTTTATAAGCTACAATTTTTAATCAGTGGCGGGTTGGTGAGGGTGGGAGCGGTCAGTTTGTGATGGGCAGCCAGATAACGCCTGTTATTCTAGCTTTTGTTGGGTATAAACGGTGTCTTAGGGGTAGGGGTCGGCGGCTCCCGGGTAACGCTGGGGTTAACAACTAATATTCTATATAAAATAGACATTATAAGAAAAAAACTTATATTTTAAAACATTTTTTGATAAAAACAAAACTGCAAAAGAAAAGTATAAATGCTATGCTATAAACGTAAAAAAGCAAAAACTCAAGTCAAAAAATTTATGCTTCCCATTAGATATAAATAATGTTAATCAATCAATGTCGCACCTATGGACAATGAAAATACGTACAATCGGCCGATCGAATGTCACTGTATCGCGTACATCAATGATGATGAAGAACTGATGCGGCCGGATGATGAGTCATCATCACCAGCGGAAACACTCACTCGTCCCGATGACGATAACGATGACGACTGTGATGCGGTATCACCGTAATTGACTTTTTGCCTGAATATAGAAACTCACTTGCACTTGTGCCACTGGCTGTCTTTTGCCCCTTCTTCTTTTTCCAAGCGATAATGATAATAAGTGGTAAGACCGGGTAGGTCAACTGTTTCCAGTTTCATAAAATCTATGCAACGGCAGTTGCGAAAGAAGGCCGCCGGCCACTGGCTGGCTAGTTGCTGACAACGAGATAGTCCAGTCAGACAGACAATGATCGCGACGAAGAAGACGAAAACGCCGTCGCCAAGCTAAAAATCCGTATGCGAGTATATCCGACCAACTTCAGACACATCAAGCAAACATCCCGTAATGGTAATAATATGTACTCGTCTCGGATTCCATGAGTGAGCGAGTCCTAAGCACGAAGGTATAAAACATGCGGAAAGCGGTTGCGCATGCGTACATAGCTACGCCTTCAATTGCAATGGATTGGAATTCACTTTTTAATTTTAGTCTGTCAAACCAGCTAGTCAGGCCAAAGATGAAAAGGAAGAAGAAGACCATAACGCAATGTGCGGAGGCACGCAAAAAAGACTAAACCGAGTTGTAAAGCTGCCCATTTACAACCAAAGATGACTCTGGAGGACAGGTTTTGAGAGTGAGTTTCAAGTGCTTGATTTACGGTTAGTTTGCAAAAATGTAGTCTTCTCCTTTACTGAAACCACCATCGAGCATCATGAACGCCTTGCATATCGGCTTATGCGTTCGAATCAATGAATGCAGCAGACATCTCATCAATAGCGTCGATAGAGGACATCTTTTCTGGCAACATACAAAGTGTCCAGAGGGAAGAGGAGTGGAGGCTGAACATAAAAACTGTCACGCTCTGTAAAAGTACTAAATTTTTATCAATTCTTCAAAACCGACGAAAGACGACCAGGACGAATGGAATTACAAATATTTTTTATAAAGAAACGAAAAACCTCTGAATCGGATTAGGGAGATTAATTTAAATTTCTTTGTTATGTAAGTTAGTAGTGGTCGAACAGAGTAGAATCTTACCATAAACCGTCATTTGCCAACACACGGCTGACCAGCTCTGTTTCTGTGTGTAGGTGCACAATATAAGAAAAGGAATAAAAATAAAACTGATATTAAACTCCTTTTGTGTCTGCTGAGAGAAAAGAGTTGGTGGAAGAGAGACGACAGACAGAATAACAGAGCGACAAAGTGCACATGGATTTTTTTTTTAAATTACATCAAGTAAGGACGACTGTATCGGACGTTTATTTTATCACAGCAACCTCAGTTGATTGTCGTTCGAGAAGATTACTGTTGTCGATCCAAACTGTATTTGGATTTAAAATGGGATTGAGTCATTATTTCTTCTTCCTTTTCTTTCAAACAATCTCTGAATGATTCACAAAAGGCTGACGCTTTGAGTGCAGCAAATTTCAAATTCCAGCACTGCATTGTATTTGGGGCACAAATAACATAAATAAATTCTGACTGGACAGCACAAAACCCGGAACACATTAAAGTCCATAAAAAATAAACATAATTCTATGTGATTTATGAGAACAACTCGAAGTCTCGAATTATACTTCTACAAAGCCAAATGTAAACCTTTATAAAGTAAAATCAAGTGATTTTGACAATTGTCATCTGGAGATTTTTAGTTATCTTTGCTTCATTGAGCAACTAATGGACTCTTCAAGCCACGTAATGAGCGCAGCCTAGCACAGCATAGCGTAGCCGAGGGTTTCTAAAAAACACAATGTTAGACTTAATGTCGCAAAAGTGTTACTAAAGCAAAATGCTGTAAATTCGTCATTTATGAATATTTTTATTAAAAATTTTATGTAAAACACATTACTGCTCGATATAGCCACCTTTGGCGCAGTTGATAGCGTTGAGTCTCTTAACGAAAGCATTGCATGCTGCACGAACGTGACCTGTTGGTATTTTGGTCCATTCTCTACGAAAGCTGTCTTCAATGCGTCCAAACTTTCATATCTTTTAAGTCTTGTGGCCATTATTGTATATAGTATATTATTGACAGATGGAGGATGATTATAGGCTATAGTACACCCGCTTTCCCAATCCGAGTGGGTGTGAAATGTAAAATGGGCTAATCAGTTACATTGACAAAAAGATTTTAATGAAATATACAACCCCTTTCCCATTCCCGGGGGTGTGAGGGGTAAAATGTGAATATTATCCACATTTACAAACCGATTTTAATGAAATTATCGATATGTATTATTAGCCGGTTATTGGCTGCACCCTCCTCTACCCTGGGGGTGTGAAATGTGAAATGTTAATATCAGTTAAAGTTACACACACTGATTTTAATTAAATTTTCAATGTGTATTATTGGTAGGTAGTGGACGCCGTGGCTCAGTGGAAATGATCATGGCTACTGAGCAGGGGGTTCGTGGTTCGAATCCCAGTAACACCAAAAGTATTTTTCACGGTGTCCAACCTCTCGCGAATGGGTGACAAACGTTCCGAGAGTAATAACATGTCACGGGAAGCTTCTCAATTCGCCGTTCGGATCCGGCCTTAAATTGTAGGTCCCTTCCATTTGTGTGCAAAAATATACATGCTCAACACGAATGGTTGCGAGAAGCTAGGCCTTAGACCGCAATGGTCTGTCGCGCCGAATATGATGATGATGATTGTTGGTATGTGGTGGAACGTTATAGGCTATTGTAACTCCTCAGTCTCTAACAGTCTCTGGGTGAAATTTAAAATGAGGGGGGAATATAAAATTTTAACATTAGTCACACTACAAAGGTTATAGGCTATAGTACACTCCCCATCCCGGGGGTTCATGTGTATGGGTACCGAAGGGCCCGGAAACAGCCAGCTTATTATAACACTGTATGCCCTAAAAATCTTACCTTCCCTATGCTGTCCTGTGGTGCGCTCAATGTGCGGCTAGCAAAACTCTTTTTTGCTCCACAAAACCATGGATCTTCACCTAACAATAGTAAAAGATGTGTCTATCCAACCGTTTTATTTGCTTGCTGTGTCGATCTTTTTAAAAACTTTTATTTAACTTGACCCCTTTTCACCTGTATTTTCGATCACTTTGAGGTCCTTTTTAACCACCTTCCACACTTCCATGATTTTGTTATATTCCGTATGACGCGTGTCACTTTTCTCGTGTGGCACGTGCGATAGTTTGAAATCGCGCCATTTTCTCGTCTTTTTATGTATTTTTAACCAATTTTCGCACGACCTAGAGTGTTGAGCGGCTCCATGTCAAGGGCCTGCTTTTGACGCATGTCGTGAGTCGCGTGTGAAGCGTGGAATAAAGAAAATTCTTTGAAATTCGCTATGACCTCAAAAATAGATATTTTGGCGTTTATTACCAAATAATAAACGACTGTGTGGCGTGTTTCGATGTATATAAAAAAGTTTGTACCCGAAAAACGAAGTTTTTTTTACATTTACTTGTTTTATAATTTGTTCACGCAAAAGCATTTGGCAGCCCTTAAAATCTAGGCAAGTGGGTATTTAATTTTTAAGGAGTTAAATTAGACCAAGTGAAGAAGTCAATCGGATATATGTCCTGCGGATATGAAATCCGATCTTACGAAGAAATTACTGTGGAAGTTGATTTTGTAAAAAAAAGTCAAACAAGCTTTAAAGGATGGAGCCAAGTACTGTTGGAGTTGCAACGGAATTGTTTGTATGCTCAAACAACAAAGTAGATTAGTATAATATTTAAAGGCATCTGATAAAGTTGTTCTGACTGAATTCATATTTCATATTTTCAGAATCATAATTCAAACGAAATCATATTTTAAACTTTGATGGTTTAAACTTTAGTTACAAATTTTTCAAACTCCTTCATTAAGATTTTTTTCTATTAACAACATGATTTAAATGCATCATTCAACTGGATAAAATAGTGAATAATTAATATCTTTTTCGAACCTTTCAATTTTACATTAGCCTACACGATGTGCGGGTTAATCAAAAAAACATTTCGTGTCGATTAATGTTAATCGTTTTCCGGGCTATTACGATTTTTGAAATTCTTTTTCTTTTATATATTTTTTAGAGTTTTTAGGTTTGCCAGGCTTTTAACATTTCATCGTATGCTTATCTATAGACATTTATTTACTTCATTGGAATAGCCGACAATATACTTTTTCATTTCAACAATGCGCATTGGCTTTAGATATAATATTATGATTCTAAGTGTAGCCGATCGAGCTATGTTTCACATTGAGAGAAAAATGTGTTCATGTCATGATGAGGGAGGGAGAACAATGATTATAATGGAATTTGGGAAAATGTTCAACATATGTATGTATGTCCCGTGGGAATAAAGAAAATATATTGAAAATTTGGAATTTAATGCCTAATGGTAATACACCCGCTTTAAAATATAAAGGACCATCTTGGTTTTAAATGAATGAGGATTAATTTGAATTTGGTTTGTTTGGTATTTTTTTAAAAATAGAAAATTTACTACGCTGTAAATAACTAAGCAAGCTGCCTCATGTACAACAAACTTCATTGGGGTCAAACATTCAAACGTTTAAAAATTAATTATTTTTTGATTGGAATTTTTTCAATGTATCTTACGTTTACTACTTACTATTCATACGTTTGAATACATAATATATTTATAAAATGTCAACCAACTGTATGTATGAGTTACTAATTGTCTTTTCTTATACTTTCACCCGAGAAATCTATTGCCAATATTGCAATTTTTGCCAACTCATTTAATTATTTGCTTTTACTTTTCTTGGCGCAAATACAAAACGTCTGGGCCAATCGTTAATCGAAAGGCCATTAAGCTTTATGATACACATGAAGACTGTCTCCAATTTAATAATGCATGTCATTGATTAAGTAAATTATATTTTAAGCTCTATCTAAGATTCAGTCACTCTTCTAATTATTGTTGTTAATAGTTAGTGACCCATTAGTTAGATGTTTTGACCGCTCAATTATTCAGTTGTTTGTGCCTATGTGTAAATGCTCGCATTGTCGTGGTGGACGGTGAACGGATCCGTCGTCTTTGGCGGTTGGTTTTTCTTATTTCGCCGAAGACTTCTGACAAACAAATGGTCGTGTACCATTTAGAATTAACCGTTCTACGTTGCAGTAATGGTACGGTTGCGACAAGTTCGGTTTTTCCGAAAAAACAGGCGACCATTTGCTTCGAAGTGCTTCGTGCGCGAATAACTTTTATTGGATTTGGCTCATTTTGGAACACCCATACCTTCGACTGCTGTTTGATTTCGGGCTCATATGGGTAGATCCAAGATTCGTCACCTGTCACGACGTTATGGACATGTTTTAAAGCACCGCGATCATTTTTTAACATTTCATTCGACCAATTGACACGAGTCGTTTTTTGAGCGTTTGTCAAATTATGTGGGATACAACGCGAACAAATTTTTTGACGACCAAATATTAAGGCAATATTGAATTTATGCCCAGGGATAAATCAATCTCTCAATAAGTCACATGACGATCTTGCTGTATGTATCAGTTTATGTAATTTTTTCCAGAAAAGCAACCGATTTTAGAAGACCTTCACCACATCCTTCGTTGAGCGAACTGCGATCACGATTGAATTCAGTAAACCATCGACAAACAGTGGTCCCTAATGGTGCTTCATCGCCAAAAGTAGAATTAAGAACATGAATGCACTGTTTTTGAATCAATCACACAAAAATTTTCACGATTTAGTTCCATTTTTGTACTGAAATTAAATTTTGAAATCACTATAACAAACAAAAATAGCGGCGGTATAACACTACTAAATGACAGCACTAGGGCTGACCAATCCCGAAATAAAAAATGCAACTATCAAAATCAAAATGCAAATATCAGAAATAATAGATTTGTAAAAAAAGTACATAATTACACTTAATTTGAGGTGTAAGAAGAAGCGGTAGATATATATTTCTACAAGTTGTTAACCCCGGCATTACCCGGGACCCGCCGCCTCCCACCCCTAAGAGACATACCAAAAGAAAGCTAAAATAAAAGGCGTTGTCTGGCTGCCCCTTACACCCTACCGACCAACCATTGAGCCCCAATAAACTACCCGCCACTGACCCAAAATTGTATTCGTGAGTTATTGTCGCGAGTTCATACATAATTCCCATGGAAAAAGGATTTTTTCAGTTTTTCCCGAACTTTCTAAGTTTCCCGGTTCCTATAAATCATCGCCGGACTATTACGAACATTTTTTAAAAAAATGAGCCAAATCGGCACAGCCGTTTAGCCGTGAAAAGATAACAGACAGAGTTACTTTCACATTTATAATATTAGTATGGATATGAGCTCAAAGCAGGAGATACGTGGTTTACTCCCACCTTAGCGACCGGCACCACGGTACCAAAACTCAAATACGTACCAACACCAAGACATTGAAACTCAAACAGTAGAAAATTTAGCTGACATTTATGTCAAATGATTTATTTAGTTCTTTTTAAGTGCTTGTATGTCACAGTTCCTACAGTTCCTCTTGAACTGATGCTTTTGACCTTTTATTTAGCCTGTCGTCAGGATTCCGTACATTTTATTGTAGTATGGTGCACCTAAAACTATGATTACCGGTATAGATCCTTTCGAATACTTAATAGGGAAATTTAGTAATTAAAAAAAACACTACGACACATAAAACTTAATGATGACTTTTCATTCTGATCATAAAATTCCATACAACATTTTGACCCAGAAATTTCATATGAGTATAAAATAAATCACCTTACCATATTTTACCCAGAATAGTATTATCACACAGCTCATTCGAGTCATGGCACAGCATGCTACGGTTTATGTTTTATGGTACAGTTTATGTTTTGTGCTCTAAGCATTCTTAAATCTTCTCACAGCAACTCTTTGGACCATTCGCAACAAAGTAATTTAGCTAAATATTTTGTGCGCATGTAATTACATATGCATAGTACATAGTACAAACATTGATTTATGCACAACAAAATGCCGACCGCAATTTACTAATAGAAATATAGTCAGTCACATATGAGCACAAGTGAAAATCCATGCACATAGCGTATGACCATAAGTCGAGATGCGAGAAAAAATCATTAAACAACTCAACAACAAACAACCAACAACAAGCACCTTGAACAAACTCGTATCTCGTATAATTTGACACAAGTGCGTTCGCGTCGCATCCGTCCCTCCAAAAGTCCGACTTACGCGCTTGCCTCATTGTTTAAATGTTTGTATTGTATTTGTACTTGAAAGATATGGAGAGAAAATCTCAGACATGTTCCTTTGTGTGCGGCAGGCAGTTATTGTGGCCAATAATGGCGAGAGTAATTGCGTCGTTCAAAGTGGTTTTTCGTCAACGACACGCCAAAAGTCAATTTGCCATTTGTTCGGAATATTAATTCATCTAACTGTTTGCTGGCATATTGTTGCTTTGTTAGGATTAGGTTTTTTAGAAAAGCACTTAAATTTAATGACGAATAAGCCGACTCATACAACACACAGCAAAGCTATAAGTGTGCAAGATTGTTGTTTCTTAATTACTATATGTGATATGCATCCTGTTTTCGCAATATGATTTCGCAGATTGGTTCAGTTTTTTCTGGCATTTCAAATAATAATTATTAATCAATTTGGATTAGATTTTTTTATCGAAGTAGGTAAACAAAAAATGGTTCATTGAATAATTACATCAACCTTGTATCATAATTGCTTCTTTGTTTCGAAAAAAAACTCACACGGGATAAAAAGATACGGTTTTTACTTTTTATCAGGTCCTTTGTATGGCTTTACGATGTGCGATACGATTAGCATTTCGTACAACAATATTAAAATTAGCAATCCAGCAATGAACCCGTACGAGACAGTCTTGTGGGTGTGATGGTATTTCATGAATTGATTCAGGTTGCTGATTACCGCAAATGCGACAATTGTTGTTTGTTATTACTTATTAGCGAAGCCGATGGATAAACGAGAAAATGGTTCGAAATCATAACAGGGGGGAAGATTTTTGCAGAAGATCAGGATCGAACCTCGGTCGCCAAATATACACCAGCATTTTTGATCCGTGCTTTTAAAAGATGTAGCGAATTAGCGCGAACTCGGTCCCACCTAGCCATTAGTATCAGATTTACATTTAGCCGCGCTCTCTCAAATTCTACCTTATAGCTATTAGCTATTATATAAATATTTATTTATTTATTTATTTATTTATTTATTTATTTATTTATTTATTTATTTATTTATTTATTTATTTATTTATTTATTTATTTATTTATTTATTTATTTATTTATTTATTTATGTATTTATTTATTTATTTATTTATTTATTTATTTATTTATTTATTTATTTATTTATTTGTTTATTTATTTATTTATTTATTTATTTATTTATTTATTTATTTATTTATTTATTTATTTATATAATTATTTCACTTTTTATCACGTCCTTTGTATGGCTTTACGATGTCCGATACACTTAGCATTTCGTTCAATAATATTATCTGATCAACGCGAGCCTTACGCCAGCTTGTGGTTAAGACTTCTAAGTATAACGTACTACATTACATTGTTCATATTGCAACAGTACCACAATAAGCAACCTGAAATTCTTTACGGTAGGATATAAAGGATACGAACCAGAGAACAAGACCTTTGCTGAAACGATGTCGTAGACCATGAATTAAAGTATGTAGACTGTCTTTAAAACACATTTTTCCAAGTTTATAAGTTGAAATATTATTTAAATATAGGAACAAAATTTCACATAAACATGGTTAACATAAAATATAGCGATAGATAATTGGTTGTTTCATAAATAAACAAAAAAACGGCTGTAAACTTTTGGTTTAGTGGGAAGAGAATGCTCAATGTCGGCTTTTTAAGTAGGTTTTTTAACTTAAAGCTTCTAAAAACGTAAAAAACAAGAAAAATGTTTTAAAAAAATACGACATGAAAATTTTGTCAATATTCGATAAACAACAATATGTATTTAGACAAACATTCAAATTCCGTACATTTTATCAAGAACTTTAACAAAAGCATTTAATCCACCAACCACTTTTTTATTCTTATAAATCCTCTATTCCAATCTCCAGAGACCCTTTGGTAAATAAGGTGGGAAATTTCCTTTTTTAAATGTAAAATTATCGGCGACGTAAACACCCTGAGAAATACTTTTGCGTCATTTTCTGGAGTAATAAAAGAAAATGCAGATTACTAACCTTTGGGATTGGACACAATCCTTCGGGTGGAATGGTAGGAAAATTAGTATGCCCAATGAAATGTGGCTCGACGTACTTCTTATAGTTAGGTTGTGTTGTAAAAATCGCACATTGGAGTAATTGGAATATGATAGGGAAGGTTTTGAAATAGCCCATTTTCTAAGGGGTTTTAGAACGATTCGAAGACCCGCTTATATATATTATAAATACAAATGAAAGATGCAGTTAAAAAAAGCCGTAACTGTTGAAAAATATTCGACGATGTCACATACCACATAGCTATTGTCCATAGCAACTGAAATCGTGTAGTTGCCTCGAATGACATCATCGCGTTGCTTGCGGCGTATTTTCCAATGGGTAAAATCCATTACTGCATCAGTGACCCCTGGAACACTCTCAATACGCTCTAAGATGAAAATATAATCCGGAGCTAGAGTCTGAATAAGAGCTGTTCAATAATTGAAAACTATTTTCGCTTATCTTAATAATACTCACTAGAATTTGCAGGAAGCACAGTAGTCCAAATGACTACTGAAAGAATAACTTTGCATATTTTAAATTCGCAACTTAAACTAAAAGCCACTATACACGGCTGTTGGGTATTTATACCACATCGGTCCATACTGCCGTGGAACGCGTGTATTTGTCTAAATACGAAAAAATTAAACATAATTAAAATATCATTGACATTTTTTATGTAAGATGAAAATTCTATTTTACATGAATTTTACGTGTTTTCAAAACAAAAGAAAATTATAATTCTGCAAAATGACATTCTACATAGCAATCCTGTTGATTAAAAAAATATATATCCTACGATACTGGTACACTATCAAGGCACAAACCAAGTTAACGATAACTACAGATTCCGAACCATTGATCAATCAGTCATACAAGCATTTAAAAAAAAAAAAAAAAAAAAAAAGGCAATATGTACAGATATAATAATATACGGCGCGACGGACTTGTGTTATGCATGCATATTTTTGCACACAAATGAAAGGGACCTACAATTTAATTCCGTATCCGAACGGCGAATTGAGAACTTTTCCGTGACAAGTTATTTACTCTCGGAACGTTTGTCAGACATTCGCGAGAGGTGGGACACCGTGAAAAATACTTTTTGGTGTTACTGGGATTCGAACCACGAACCCCTGCACAGTAACCATGCGCATTTCCACTGAGCCACGTTGCCTACCGGTAAACTAATAGCTATTATTAAAGCAACCTATGATGGTTCTAAATGTCATGTGCTGCATAGAGGAAAGCTGCCAGACAATTCGAGATCGTAAGTGGGATACGACAAGATTCCATTTTATCGCCGATACTTTTTTTGTTGGTGATTAGCGATGTGCTTCGCTTAGCTTTATCTACTGGAAACGGAGGAATTCGTTGGACTCTTACATCTCAACTCAAACATTTGGACTACGTCGACGACGTTTGTTTACTCTCACACAGGATTATGGAGCTGCACCGAATGACAACAAAAGTGGAAAGGGAGGAAAATGTTGCGGGTTTGAAGATTAATACTTTCAAAACCAAAATCATAAACCTCGGCACTACCACTAACTCAAGTTAACATTGCTGGATAAATGATAGAGAGTATCCAATATCTTGGGAGTATTGTCTCGACCGAAGATGGAACCGAACAGGACATTGTCAACCGAATCGGCAAAGCAAAATCAATGTTTGTAGTGATGACCATGATATGGCGAAGCAATGCGATCAGCTTAAACGCCAAGCTGCGACGTTCCGTTCAAATGTTGAATCTGTGCTGTTGTATGGGTGCAGCACTTGGAAGGTGACCGCTACTATCACAAAAAGATTACAAACGTTCGTAAATATGTGCCTATGGAACATCTTAATGGTTTTTTTCCTAACCGTATCTCTAAACAACATCTTTACCAGAGAACGGATCAGGAAGTGGTAGTGGGTTGGTCATACACTCCGAAAAGGCGACAGTTCTATAGCAAACTACTCAATGCAATGGAATCCGTTATCTCAGGATGGTAGAAGAACGGGCCGGCCGTCCGAGAAATACATGGCTCAGAACAGTTGAGGAGGAGTCACGGCAATTGAAGAGAGTTGAAGCTTATTGCCACGTACCGCCCGCGATGGCGCGTAGGCGTACTAGAGGCCCTAGAACCCACAAGGGGATAAAGGACATAATTGGAAAATTGAAATTCCATCTATTACTTAGATAAGATTTTATCCAATCCAGTATTGGGGGACTCAAAACCAATAGCTTTGGAAATTAAAAGGTTATGATTTATAGAAACAAAAGTTTTTTCAAGATCAATATAGACGCAATCGACTTGACAGTTTTCACGAAACGCCGAGTAAATATATTTCGAAAATATGACTAAATTCGATACAACTGACCGTTTCGGGAAAAATCCACGTTGTTCCTGAATTATGTGCGTTTTTACGATGGAAAATATTTTATTTTTAATAATTGCTTCAAACAATTTAGGAATACTTAGCAATTTACAAATAGGTTTGTAATTTTCAACAACCGCTTTGACGGTGATAAGGGTTTTGGGTTAAAATAGTGCAAACTCTCTCATTCTTTTGGATAAAGCTTGGTTAATTTTGCAGTCAAATGTTTTCGTCTTTTTTACCAGCTTGAGAAAAATATTTCGGAATGCATGACAGATGTACAAGTCATACATTTTTATACTATGTTCAGTAGGAAAAGACTATGATCAATAGGACAATAGGAAAATAATACTTTAACTTATTCATAATCATATCATATCATAACATTTATAACACTGATGAACCAAATCATTGACACATTTAAAATGCAAACTTTTCCATAATATATCGACGTCAATTTGTTATTCAAGTAATAATTTATGTATTTCGTTGGGAGAGAGATAAAAAAAGATTAATTTTAGGTGCATCAAATATATATGTATGTTCAAAAAGAGACTTTCAATACTTTCACCTTTAAAGGTAGTATGCTGGCTGACAGAAAGGAAAGAAGAAATGCTTAACAAAATCGATAATAAAACGTAATCGAAATTTTTGTTAGGAATTTTGTGAATGTTAAACTTTAGAAGGTAATACTCTTGACTTTGTTGATTAATATCTTTTTAAAAGTAACTTATTACCTGATTTGAATAATTATAAAAGCTATAAGCTTCTTTTTCTTGAAAGAAAATAAGAAGGATATTTAAAAATTTATCTAGAACAGAAAAATATCAATATTTTGTCGAAAAGAAATCGACATAGGCGAGAATTAGCATAAATGATCGAGATCATAAGAAATTAAGATAAAAATGAAGCATGAAATTTTAATTGGAATTTCAACTGGAAGTTGCGGGTAACACACAAAACGCTCTTTTGTAGAATTATGCATAAATTGCATATCAGCTAGATGTATGCGATTTTAAACCGAACTCTTGCTGGCTTGGCAAACAATTATTTAACGTACAGACAGCCGGAAAAATGAGCTGGAAGATCTTGAACTTACCATACGGAAGAAATGTATCTACAATAATTAAATTACTGTATTTATTTATCTCGTAATACATCATTGAGAAACGGAAATTAAATCGATTAATCGGCATCTTAAACGATCAGATTGAAATTAAACTTCCATTGAACTCGCTGTTTCAAACTTTATTTATACTCCTGCTAAACTGCGAATGTAAAACTATAAATAAGAGAAGCAGTTAACATTTTCAACTTAACGCGGTGCTATATATAAAAATACGGGAAAAGACAAGTTCTTTTTGCTTTTTGTTTACAAGCGAACAGCTGTCTACTTAGTACAGCGATGATAATTAAATTATGAAAAAGTTACAATAACTTATTAAACAAATACGAGAGAGAACGCGACCTCCTGATGTAATGTGATAAGTTTTAGTGCAGACTCTCGTACGTATGATGACCTTGTGTTCGTCAGCCTGTTAATAGCTTCCGGACTGAGTTTGAAGTCATTGCCGGGCATATGTTAATTAAAAGTCGGTGAAGTTCAGCAGCTGGCAGAAGCGCGATAAGAAGACAAAATGAAGGTGTCACTATTATTTGTTCAATATCTGTCTGCGTGTGTGTGTTTAATAAATTCAAATTCATAAGCTTCATACGAAAGATGAGGAAAGTAAACAAATGTCACAAAGAAACTTTATACCTGCGTACTTATGACAATTCAATATACCTACTTAAAGATTTGTTCTTGCTTGTCAAGGCCACTTGCTCACACACGCACTGAGTTGAGGCGTTTATTTACAAAAGTCATTGTTGCAACCCCGCTTTACAAAAGCCGCCAACCATAGTCAATCATTATCGACAACTAAGGCAAACGCTGCCATGCCAATGTGCCTCTAGGCTTATCTAGCTTATCGTACCCATCCAGAGTACTCCAAGAAATTGGCGCTTCTAAACTCTCGTCCCGTCTAAAGTGTATGTATGTACACGTTAATTAGCAGGTATGAATTATTAGCTGTGGCGTGGTGTGTTGTTGCCTGTTGCTAAATGAGTAGTCACAAAAAAAGCTTGCGTGTTCTGTAGCAAAAAAAAAATTTAAATTGCTGAGCAATTAAGGGGATGACTCGTAATTTAAATTCGACACAACAAATCAGTAACACTTATAGATGTATCCATTTGCACATTTCGAACCAAAACCACCAGTTAAGCTATGAAAGTTCTAGGGTTTTCGTAGTGAACGAAAATAACCAACACAAATTGCATTAGTTGTTTTTATGTCTGTTGTCTACTTTTATATTGCTAGCTCTCATCGCCTTCTTGCTAAATAAACGAAATTTTACCCGGGTAGCAGCGTTGCAACTTAGGTTAATCGGTTTTGCAATTTTAATACAAAATCACACCGAACTCCAGGTACGGTTTGCAAACAGAACGCGAACGCGAAACCGGGAGAGCGAAATCTTAACTCTATCCAACATTAATTCTTAGGTTATTCGGTTTTGCAAATGTAATACAAAATCACATCGATCTCCAGGTACGGTTTGCAAATAGAACGCGAAACCGAAACCGGGAGAGCGAAATCTTAATTGTATCCAGCATTTGGAACGAGGTATAACGAGGGTAGTCCAGGAAGTATCCGACCTAACAAAGAAAGAACAAAAATTTTGGGAAAAAATATCTTTACTTCTCCACATAAGCTATATTGCTTTTGCTAAAAAAAAATAAAAATTACAACAACAAACACATTGGATAGACCAGAAAATGGTTAAGCGTTAACCCAAAAAAATTTGTGGTTAAGAAATATTTAACCAAATTTTTATTTATAATTCCCACCACCAGAGTCGACTTTTAAAAATTATATATGTATAATAGCAACACATTAAACAAAAAATTGACCAAAATTTGGTTAGTTTTTGCTGTTGCTTTGATCAGCCGTTAACCACAAAAAATACCTAACTCATTTTGGTTGAAAGCAATACAGCTCCGATACCGATACCATGTTTATAGTGAGACTCGTCGAGCTCCTTAAAATAGCTATACACCGCAGACTCCATCTCTTAATTGTTGGCAAATCTTTTACCACCGAGCCATTTTTTCAAGTTCCGAAACAGAAATTAATCCGAGGGGTATAAATCTGGCGAATAGGGTGCATGAGAGGAAGCAATTCGAACTTTAACTCTTTGATTTTGGCTAATCACGATGACGGATGTGTGAACTGCGGCATCTTGATGAAGCAAGACTTTTTTCTTTCCCAAATGCTGCCGTTTTAAAAAACTTTTATTTTACTTGACTTGACTCCTTTTTGTCTGTATTTTCAACCTTTGAGGTCCTTTTTACCGCCTTTTACACTACGTAGAGAGCTGAAATTTTGTGAGTGGCTAAGTCCAAAATAGCACTTTTTATATACCGTATGAGCGTGTCGCGTGTGATGGGTTGAAAAAAAAAATACGTCTTCGTCACGACCTAGAGAGCTGAAATTTTGTGTCTAAGTCCGAAATAGCATTTTTTATATTCCCAGTATGACACGTGTCGCGTGTGATAGGTTGAACATTTTGTTTTTTAGACTTCTTTGTAGCTCTTTTTAACCAACTTCCTAGAGAGCTGAAATTTTGTAAGTGTATATAAGTCCAAAATATTCTACTTATGACGCGTGTCACGTTTCGCGTGTGAAACGTGTGATGGTTTGAAATCACGCTATTTTCTCGTTTTTTGAGGTCTTTAACCACCTTTCGCCCGACATAGAGCACTGAAATTTTGTGAGCGGCTCAATGTCAGGGGCCTATTTTGGTATCCCACGCGTGTCGCGTGTGAAGCGTGGAAAAAAGAAAATTCTTTGAAATGCCCCGACCTCAAAACAGATATTTTGGCGACTGTGTGGCGTGTTCCGATGTATATATAAAACGAACGTTTTTTTACATTTACTTGTTATTTCTTTCAAACGCATAATACAATACGCAAACGCCGTTGATTGTTTTTCCTTTCTGAAGATAATCAATGAAAATAAACGCACACGCATCCCAAAAAAATGACGGCATGACCTTACCTGCAGGTGGAACTGTCTTCGCCTTCGTTGGAGCCAATTCTTTCCTTTCATTCCATTGTTTTGACTCGGGTGTGAAGTGATGGATGAAGTGAAAACCTCGGGTTTATTGCTGTAAAACTTCGCCAAATACTCGATTGAAACATCCTCATGACGCTGTTTTTCTTCCATTGTAAATAAGAACGGCACCTATCATACGCACAGCTTTTTCGTCTCCAAATTATCAGTCAAAATGCGATGTACAGCACTTTTTTAAATGCCACCCATTTTTGCTAGCTCATGCATTTTCAGTCGACGGTCCAATACCATTTTGTGGATATTTTCACCATTTCTGGTGTACTCAGCTTATTTGGTCGACCACTGTGATGTTTTTCTTGGCGTCGTCAAACGTCAAATTTAAGCTTTGCAAGGTTGGTACTTTCTACAGTCATTTTAAACAACAACCGCATTCTATACGTTGGGTCGGGTACTTCTAGGACTACCCTCGTACCAATCTAATTCTCTGAATACCAAATAAATATGGTGGTCATTAGGAGCTACGAACTTCTACCCCATCCGTCATACTCTCAGGATTTTGAGGGCCTTGAGAAAGCCTTTTATTTGGAACGAATAAAAAAATTGGAAAAATTCTGACAAAAATATCTTTTCTTCAAAAGTCACTAACTATCAAACCACCCTCGTAAGATCGACTTAAGGAAGACTTATTGGTATCTCACAACAAATTTTTCAGTTTTTTATTCCAGCAATGCGACTAATCTAACGTTGGTCCCTTAATTAAGATAGCGGAGCGCGAATTTGAAGTAGTGCAGGTATCTTTAACTGTCTCAGGTCAATTGTAGCAGACGTGCACGGATGCTTAAAGCCTTCTTTATTATATCGCGACTCTTCGAATCAATTGTAGATATAAGACGATGGTCATATACACACATCGATCCGAAACTTGAGTCCGCACTATGACTACTTACACGCGTACGAGAGAAAAGTCTTACAGATAATTGTTGGCCCCGTATGCCAAGAAACACGATCTCAAAGACTTCATAACGATGAGTTCTACTAGCGTTACCACGCGAAGAGATTGAAGCGTGAGATTCGGTGGGAAAGACATCTAACTCACATGAGCGAAGGTGATCCTGCTCCGAAAGAAATTTTGGGATGACTAACTGGATGGCATCGAATTGAAATTGGGACCGGTGGAGACATTTTTTGTGTTACTCTACCTTGGTTCTAGAGCCAAATATCATGATGATGATTCCTATTTTCATCTTACTATCGTCCTTTTTTAAACCTTTTTGTATCGCTCCAGTACAACTCAAGCTACGATAGGCTGCAAAGACTTTCATAAAAAGAGTAGAATCATTAGTAGTAGCATAACAGCACGAAGAAAAGATCGGTAACGTATAATGGGTATATATTTATAGTTTTCCAGCAACAATTTCAAATTTATTACCTGTATCTATACTTTGCTTTGCACAATCGAATTTTTCAGTAACTTAGCTTAACAACATTAACTTATATAGAAACCTAAAAAAGCGATTTACTACGTAAATTCAAATCAAGGTGTGCCATTTTTGCCACACATTTGGATTAACATTGGCATGTAAGTATTAAATGAATACATGCAAATGATATAAAGATAATTTTTATATGCAACACACACATTTATATACATATGTCTTATATGAGGTGTATCTCTATATATCCGCAAAGTAATGATGAGGGTAAAACATGACGTGTGCGTTTGGAAAGGGAAAAACAAAGTGAAAAATCTCACGTTGATTGCAAACAACAAACATGTCATCTTGCGTAATTTAAGATTGCGGCGAATTCTTTTTTACGCATCAGATAAATAATCAGCAACAATTCGCAAAGTCCCGATTTTTTGGTATTCTCCCGGTCGGATTCCACTTATTTGAGTCTCGGTTATAATTTTAAGCGTTTGCGCCGAAACATCAACGAGATTAAGGTAAGTGGCGAGGTAAAATTTGGGTGCAGCCGTCTTCATCCATATTGTGTGGCTTCTTCTTATACGATAGTGATTGTGATTGGGAATTCTTTTTTGGGAAGGGAAATAATTTTTTACAGTTTGCTTGTACCTATAGCAAATTATATACTAGCTAAGTGAAAAGAAATCTTGGACTCACGAATATATTCTGTTTTTGTGCAAATTCTCGTAATTTAATTTCCTCTTTGCTGTGTTATGATGGTGGCACTCGGATGGTATTAAATTTCAAGAAGAATTTCGGTTGTGATGAGAATATGTCCCATATTTACGATATTGTGCTACTTTGGGCAAAACTTTTTATAATGTTTTTTTTTTAAATTCGCTAAAGAATCGAAATAAAACGTATGATGGTTCTTTCCTCTATTTTCATTGAATTCCTCCATTTTCCAGTTAAAAAAGACCACTCCATTGGACATTGAAAGATTAAAATTTACTGAGATCTCAGATGCCAGTTAGGCACTTCAAAATGTATACAGAAGTTTTTAACCTATTAGTGTAATACTATCCCAACAAAAGCTTCGCTGCTATGCACCGATAGCTCAAATTTTTTAAAGGGCTCTTCACAAAGCCTGCACGCAACTTATACCACAAGCGTAAAAATGGTGAGAGGTTGAGCGTGAAGCGCAGCATTTATTAAGACAGACGAGTTTGTCTGTTTTCGATCTGTTGGATGATTATCCTCTCGAGTAAGATTGAATTGAGAAAGGTCTACCTGTCTCCAAAAATACAGTTCGAACAATCAAAGTCTTCTTTTCTTTCATGCAGTAAATTTATTGGTAAGAAATGGAGCGTTAAAGGGATTTACACCCTTATAGTGTTTGGCACATCTTGTACTATAAGGTGCTAGATAAGAGGATGTACAGATCTGTGGTACGTCGAATTCTTACATGTTAAGCAGTAATTTGGTGAGAAGAAATGGGAAAAAAGTACAAAAGCAGCAAGCTCAGCAGAAAGTCACAGTCTTAAATGCTTCCTTACTGGAGACTGACAGGGTTTTTAGGCAAAGTACCGCACAAAATGGAAATATTGTCATATGTGACACTATAACTACTTCAGTTGCTCAGAGATGACGGTAGAATTGAACAAAAAAATGGTTTCGAACATTTTTTTGAACGAATGCCTTGAAGTTTTGACAACTCGTTAGTCGGATGCTCTGCGGCACGAAACAATCATGTTTTCGCGTGCGAGGAGCGTTTCGAAATATTGAAAACTTATACAGTGTTGTGTAGCCTAAACCGTGTGAATTTTGAAAAGAAATATGGGTCGTGAAAGATCGCCAAGCGGAACCGATATAGTGAAATTTGTTTGCTTGCTATTGGATAACAGAAGCGGTCCCCGATCGGAGGGTGCGAACGCCCGAGAATATTGCGGCTGTGGCCCATAGTGTAGGATAGAATCCATTGACCTAAACTCGACAATGATCACAGCAGTTGGCCATTAGTTGCACCAGCCTGAGGACAATACTGCACAAAGACCTCGAATTATTCGCCTACAAGGTCCAGATGACTCATGAGTTAAAAGCAAATGACCATCCGCTTCGATATCAGTTCTCTGCGTGGACCTTAGACCAGCTTGATAATGACGTCGATTTTGTTCGAAAAATCATCTTTTCAGACGAAGTGCATTGCCATATCGGGGCCTATGTAAACAAGCAGAACTGCCGGATTTGGGGTTCGGAACAGCCACACGTAATCGTAGAGAAGCCAATGCATCCACCAAGAGTGACAGTTTGGTGTGGATTTTTGAGTGGTGGCATAATCGGCCCATTTTTCTTCAAAAACGCTGCTGGAATCGCCGTTACCGTCAATAGCGACCGTTACAGAGCCATGCTGACCAACTATTTGTTGCCTCACCTTTGGTCTCAACAATATGGCGCCACATGCCATACAAGCCGGCTGACAATCGATCTCTTGCGCGATAAATTTGGCAACCGCATAATCAGCCGTTTTGGAGATTTCAATTGGCCTGGCGGAACTGCAATTTGACCCGATGTACTTTTTTCTGTGGTGTGCCCTTAAGGATAGATGTTATGCGAATAATCCAGAGACAATTCCAGTTTTAAAACATAACATTGTGACTGTTATTCGCGAAATAGGCGAATTATCGAAAAAGTTATTGAAAGCTGGACTCACAGGATAGCTTACTGTAAGGCCAGCAGAGGGAGCCACGTGAACGAAATTGTTTTTCATTGTTATATCGGAGACTCCAACCTTAACAATAAAAAAAATTAAAAAAAATAATATTGATGTATACTCATTTTATAGCGTTTTTAAAAACAAACCTTTAAATTGTCTACTCTTTATAAATGAAATCTTTTATTGCACTGTACATACTCATCTATAAGAACAAACATTGAATTATATTAGAATTATTATTGTTATATTACTAAAAATCATGGCATACAATAAGGCTCAGTAATATTGTACGATAACACCTCGACTTACGCTACCCCGGCTTACGCGATCTCGGAGTTACGCGATTTTTTTTCTGCTTTCTTTTTCGGTGTTTTTCTTGCACGATTACTATTCTACGATTGACAAAAAGATCTTTATCTTGTTGTTACGCGGTTCTTGAAAACATTTGTGAGGCAAAGCTTATTTTTTATCTCGGAGCATCAGATGACTAGCAAAGGGTCTAGGTCTCTAGGTGCTCCAAGATTTGGAATGTCTCCGGTGTCCAGGCCGGCTTTCGCACTTGCCTGGACCCCCAAAACAGACCCCTAAAGATTTCGCGCCGGGAGCAGACTTGATGGTCTACCTACCTCGATCAGCTCGACTCCCAGAAGCACACCTAATCTGAATAAATCCTAATATATAAAAATTAAATTTTGTCTGTCTGATGTTTGTATGAAGTTAGTGTTGTCGATACAAGAAGAAGACTATAGAAGTGAAACCCTATTTCATGCTTTAAGGTTTCTAAAGATGGTTGGCGGGAATGCAGCTGATAACATATCGAAAATTAACGTACCACTGATTTGGAAGTCAAATCATTAAGCTTCGATGACAACTTCTCTTTTTGAAGTCTCGTTTGGACACCACTTCATAGCCGAAGTAGAACGTTATTGCTTGTCTAAACATATCCCGTTTAAAGTGACGATTCCCATTGACAATGCACCCGGTCACCCTCCTGCCACTTTACTTGATTTCGACTCGCGTGTAAAAGTCGTGTTTGTTAGTCCAAATACAACCGGCTTGATTCAACCGATGAATCAGGGATTTATCAAAACATTCAACGCTTACTACACGAGGCGTTCTTTTGCACTTTTCAATGATACCTCATGACAGTGAGTTATCTGTTAAAGGCTTTTGGACACGACGACGACACACGACAGTACGAACTCAAAAAAAGCCTAAAATCGTAACAATATCTTGTATGAAAAACAAAAACTTAATCCGTTGTCTTGCTATACTTAATGTTAAATACTTTAAGAAAACTCTTACAAATCTTCTAGAATCAATTAGAATAAGGCCTCAACCATTATAATGGACAGCAGTAGGCTATTGTTATGTCAAAAATAAGTTCTTTAAGTTACCAATAATGAGCTTATGTAACCGCTTAGTTGTTTTGTCATTGCCGTCTGTCATTTGCAGCAACTGTTAAATTTCCGTACCGAATGTCTCACTTCTTTACTTGTGCCCACGAAAGTTAACGATACCTACCAAAAATAAAAAAAATATAGCGACAGCATACGTTTCTTGTGCATTCAGTCATTTACATCAGCTAAGTAAATTCCACTTAAGTCCATTATGGATGACGCTTGACAATGCCGAAGAATTGTCACTACTTTTGTATTCCATGAAATCAGAAGATAAATTAAAAACTGATATCAACATTTTTCGAATTTATGTTCTGCAAGAAAAGCAATCTTTTCCTTTCACTTCCATACCTATAATTTTGAATTAAAAAAAGCTTAGTGTTATTATTGTTGATGCGGTGTTATGGTCACATGGTAAGTAACAGAACACACTTCAACAACAATTGCTTTGTTATCATCTCAGCCGAGAACGCGGAAATCGTAATGTGTTAATGCCTCTTATCAGTCGTTTACGGATAATGCGAAACGAGTACACAGCGGGCGCCTTACTTCTTAGTGAACCACAAATAAAAATCACTGCACTGAAGTTAAAAAAGAACTTCACAGAGCATAAAATAAAATCGCACTTGACGCAGCTCCAACTTAATAAAAATGATTTATACATTTGTCCTTTTTGCAAAAAATAAGTTATAAGTGAATATGACCGCTCGGATGAAAATGTCGTTAGCCTTCAGCAAATGGCATTCGTCGTAGCTAATACTTGTAGCGTTTTTGTTATCGGCCGACAATATTTAGCCGCCATAAACAAGTTGGCAGATATTTTCCTGGGCACGAAGCACCCCAAGCACCACCAACTAGCAGACGATTGTTGATTTCTACTTGCGCGAGTACATAATACCCATAATATTAGCGAGCGACGACAAGGCGGCGATAAAGTCCATGTCCAATCGTTTGGGTCATTTTCACTCACTTGTTGTGTTTTATATGATAACGAGTTATCTTGCCGATGTAGTCGTGAATGGTACGGCAAATGTCGATGAAATGATGGAATGACTTCTGGTTCTGGTTTTTCTTGTGTTCCGAGGTGGGCCTTTTCTGCAGGCATAATGCGCGACAGACTTGATGTTTTAGCAATTTCACTTTCATGTGCCTTAGGTAGACCGATTGCCAGATTGCCACACATGTCTCGTATTTGGTTGCTCATGATCAAACATTTAAATGAATAGTTTGCAGGATTAGTTCAGGTTTGTTTCGCTTTAAAGATGCAGACTTTTTAAGGGAACGAGAATAATATAAACTGCTTTACAATGAATATATAAAATGTAAGTTCTGCCCAGTCAAAATGTCACAGCTTGAAATTGTCTTACATTAATAAGTAATTAATTTCTGAATAGTCAGAAAAATCATTTATTAATTATATTTTGCCTTGATAATGGTCCGCAAGACCTAAATATATAAGTTATAATTTTAAAACTAAATATAAAGTCACTGAGCAGCAATTCGTCGGTCAGTCATTAGCAGAGTAGGGCGAAAAACACAAAATGCTTCAGAAAAATGTGGCCGCTACTATCACTGACTGGTGGAAGTGCGATCAAAACTCCACGTGGTGACCGCTGGTAATTTCCCTTCAATACCTCGCCCGTAAAAAACCATATTACGGAACCCCAAATCAGCCTCGGATACACTGATGAACGACGACGACCACGGCAACGAAAATGGCTAAAAGATATAAGAATTTTCTCATGAAACGTACGCTCACTGTATAGAGCTCGAGCTGCACAGCAACTAGCCGATACCATGTCCAAATATAATGCTGACATAAAGGCAATTCAGGAGATGCGGTGGACGGGGAATGGGGTCTTACAAAAATAAGAATATGACACATATTACAGCTGTCATGCAAGACATTATGTGCTCGGGGTGGGGTTAGCAAAAAAGAATGAAACCCACCGGAAAGCAGGCAGTGAACGGTTATGAGCCCTTCGCGTGCGAGGCAGATTTAAAAACAAAAAAATTCCTTGAATCAGTCGAAAGGGAACTCCATACCTGCCTTCAGTATGATGTAAAAATCATTCTGGGGGGTATGAATGCCCAAATAGGTAAGGAGCCAGTATTTAGGCAGTACATTGGGACCCATAGCTTACACGAGAACACTATTGACAATGGACAACGAGTCATAGAGATGGCAGCAAGCAATAATTTTGTCGTTGCGAGTACAAGGTTTGCGTGGAAAATATCCACAAAGCTACCAGGGTATCTCCTATGCGAGTATTGCATTATCAAGAAAGACAGCATCCGTGAATCAGATTCGAGTCAACACGGCTGCCCTTCGCAACTAAGAGGCCAGAAACAACTATGGTCAAGCGATAAGACTCGCCCTAAATGCAGGAAGAGTAAGTCCTGGGGCTGAGATGCCCCGCGTAGAAGAGAAATGGACATGCCTAGGAAATACTGTCATGTCATGTCACGCGAAGATGAATATAAAGAGCTCAGAAGATATGAAAAAACAGTTCACAGGCGAAAGAAAGCAGCCTGTGAGAAGAATCTCGTCCATGAACTAGAACAATGCAGAGAGCGAGGACCGCACCAGGCCCGGAGGTCCGCGGTATGACACAATATACACCGCGTTGCACATACTGCACATACTGAGGGTAATCTGATCGCCGATCTCAAAGGCATCTTAAAGCGATTGGAAGAGCACTTTTATGAGTTGCTTAATGGCCAGATAACTGAGGGATTGGAGGCTCCACCAATGATCGAATATCATACTATGCTGCCGCCACCAATCATAGACAAAGTTAGCAGAGCGATAAATTGGCTCAAAAATAATAAGGCCCCGGAATCTGTTGGGATCCCAGCGGAACTGATAAAAATAGGAGGCCCCACATTACACCAAGCAATTCAAGAAATAATAGTGCAAGTATGGGAGGAAGAAGACTGCCAGATTGCCGGAAGACTGGCAAATAGGCATCCTGTGCCCCAAACATAAGAAAGGAGATATCAATTATCGTGGTATAATGTTGTTGAGTACCGCCATACGCTAAAGTCATCATTCGTCCATTCAAGTGTGGCTTCATCCCAGGCAAATCAGCAAGATATCAGATTTACACCCTAAGGCTGGTGAGGGAAAAATGTCTAGAGGTTTAAAACTCACTACACCATCTTTTTATAGACTTTAAAGCCGCCTATGATAGCATAGCCAAAGTAGATCTTTTTAAAGCCAAGAGAGAATTCGGCATCCCTCTTCAACCTGGCAATGACAATGCACCCTCTAACAACTCAGCGGTTGAAATGGCGAAATTCCACGAATTACTGTTTTAACTGCTTGACCACCCTCCCTACTCACCAGATCTAGTTCCAAACGACTTTTTTCTGTTCCCTAAGCTAAAAGTTACGCTCGGAGGGCAGAGATTTTCGTACAATTAGGAGGCCACCACATTTTGCAGAGTTATACGCCGAGTACTACTTGGATGGGTTAAACAGATTGGAGCATCGCTGGGAGAAGTTATACAAGGAGACTATGTAGAAAAATAAAAAAAAATTTTGAAGAAAAAATTTCTTGTATCTCTGTTGGTTCGGAAACTTGTCTGCCCACCCTTGTAAGTATATAACCTTGGCAAATATTGATAGAGCTGGACTGGGTAATTCGAATGCACCATGCATGCACCATTTAGCTCAGAGTTGCGCTGACTAACTACGATTTTCGCGGCTATTGCAGAATTCCTTTTATTCCTTTACTCCGCGGGTGAGCATAGGGCTTTTACAAACGCCCGCCAACGAACTCGATTTATCGCCTGAGTTTTCAAGAGACGCCACTCTGTTCTCTGGGATCGTGCTTCCTCTTGTATTGTCCTTTTCCATGTCTTGCTAGGACGGCCAACTCGGCGGCTTTCTTGTGGATTCCAGTCGAGCGCTAGTTTCGTGATATCGTCCGCTAGCTTTCTCAAAGTGTGGCCAATTCAGCTCCATTTTCGTCTGGTAACAAAGTAAAACTGATTTTAACAGAGACCTGTAAAAATCACTTGCCGTAGTTTTCTGCCCAGAAATGGAATGTCTTATGCACTTTACTAGAATGGCAAAAGTTTGGATATTTGGACTGAACAAAATATATGAGAGAAACATAAAAAAGTTATTTTATTTTAAATTTATTTTTTTCCCACAACCATCTTAGGACTGTTTATAGCTCGTTATGGACATTATGGCATGATTACTTCATATGGCGGCAACACCAAAAAGCTGGTATTTTTCCAGGAGAAAATCTATATCAAATAACTATAAAAGTCAACCTGTTTGTATGTTTGTGTTCAAAATTCTCATTCGCATCAGTTTTCTAACAACAAAAGATACAAATAAGCAAAAATGCAAGTGAATGGAACACACATAAATGAATTTCTTCATTTCAGCAGCCAAATAAAACTACTATTTTCATTTTCAGATTCAATTCATTCAGTTAAACTCGTTTTAAACTTGTGACAACTTTAATCTTGAATGAAACGCCAAATGAATTTTCCAACATTTTTCCATATAAGCATATACAACACACACACACACGAGATACATTCAACCAAAGATACTGCAAATATGCAAGGAATTTCACTTTTTCATTTGTCACATATCGCGTTGTGTTGTTTGCTTTTTTGTACTTCCTTGCATTAGGTACATAATTGTATTTAACACACATGAGACAACACATACACAACTAAGTAAGTCAAAAGTCGTCTGCAAGCCTAAAATAAATGTTACAATAGATACGAAAAGTCTGAAGTCTGAACATTGAAAAGCGACAATTATTTCGCCGCCTAATACAGTGTGGCTTCGTAATCTTCGATGATGCGATGTGCGATGATCTTTAACACCGGTGCGACAATTTGGTTGCCGGCTAAATTACAAGATGTGGTATGCACTTGCAGTTCTTTTTTGTATTTTAACTGTCTAGCAATTTTTTAACTTTGGCATTATTCTATTGTTCTTCTTATCCTTAGAGCACATTTCAAATAAAGTATCTTTGTAAATCACAATGAAGGCTACAGATTTTTTGACGAATTTTTGAATTATTGAACTATTGAATAAAATTTGTCCAGTTTCAGTATTTTCCTATTTCGAAAAGGCAGAATCAACAATTCGAGTTGCACAATAGAACGGAAGAATATTGAATTCTAACTTTTTTTGGTTATAAACAAGCAGAGTCTTTCTTTAACTTGAGAATGGGATATGCCCCATGACACTTTCTTCTTAGTGACACTCATGAAGCTGCTCCAAAGCAAAACGCACTTTGTTCAACTTCAAGCTAGAAAGACATACCACCGTCGGTAGTTGTTTTGGTATAGAACGAGAGCACATTAAACGCTTTCAGTTTGGTAATAAAAACGGTGATGATAATGCGATTATAGACAGTCGGTGTTCACACCGAACTGACCAAAAATGTTTCCCTTAACAACCGCTTTCACCAGATTTGTCCTTCTTTCCAAATACGTATATGTGTATATTTTATAACGAAAATATGTTTTTAACAAGAATGTGATTCTTCCAGTAATTGAAAAATCGATAATAAAACAATCCGTAGTTATAGATTCCGAAGTAATAGAGGAACGGACAGACATACCTTGATATAAAGCTAGTTTATTTTCAAGGAGAAACTAACTGATGGCACACCGTCTATATAAATAAAAAACAACCCATAAAAATTAAAATTTTTCATGTAAATTCTCTAATAGGAGATGGGTACCTATGTGTTAAAATTTGAAGAAAATCAAATCCGGAATTTCAAATTGATTGATTTTTAAAAAATTTACATGGACACCACACGGGTCTCATGGCCCTATCACTCCAACAAATTTACAAAAAGTTATGTCCATCAGTGATACACATTTGTTAAAAATTTGAAGAAAATCGAGCTAATTTTTAAAAAATTAAAATTAAATTCAAAATTTTTGCAAAAAGTGTTGTCCATCGGAGATACACGTACCACGAACCCGGGGCCCGGGGTCACCAAAATTTTTACAAAAAGTGTTGCCTATCGGAGATATACGCGTATATAAAATTTGAAGAAAATCGGGTTAATTTTTTTAAAAAAAATTTTATGGGGCCTTACGAACCCGGGGCCTTAGGTCTCCAAAATTATTACAAAAAGTGTTGTCTATCGAAGATACATGCGTATATACAATTTGAAGAAATTCGGGTTATTTTTTTAAAAAAAATTGTATGGGGTCCCACGAACCCGGGGTCTCCAAAATTTTTACAAAAATTGTTGTCTATCAGAGATACACATGTGTATAAAATTTGAAAAAAATCGAGTAAAATTTTGTAAAATATTTGTATGGGAGTCCCCCGACCCCTGGGCACCAGGGGCCTCAAATTTTAATAGAATGTGTTGTCTCCGGAAATACGCTTGTGTGCATTTCAATAAAATCGGACATTGGGAAGTGGGTTAAAAATTGATCGCAAGATTCCACGACGACCGACGACCGACAACCGACAACCGACGACCGACATCCGTGCCACGGGCAAGTGAAGTTAATATAGAGAATTTAAAAATGGCTGAAAAGGAGAGGTCGATCAAGAAACAGAAGTAAATTTTATCTTTTAGAAGGCTTGCAAAAATTGAACTAAAAATATTGAACAGAATAAGATGTGTCTCAAAATATTTTCATTTAATTACGTAAGTACAATTTAAGAGAATAATTTTGAATACCTAATAGAGTCTTTAGAGTAATCAGTTCAATTGAAAAAGTTCAAAAGCGTAGCTTGCTATAAAAATGTATCTACAGATATTTAGTTCTCTAAATGAAAGGCAGTGAAGTGTAAGAAGTAGAAGGGCGCATAACATAAAAGCCTGACCTTTTCCAATATGCACGTACCTAAGTGTCAAAAGTTTAATGAAGGTGAATAGAAAAAACCCGACTAAGCACATGACTTTTTCTATAGAAATAGAAACCACAACAAATTAGTGTTGTGTACGCAGAACCCAACCCGAACACCTGGCTATAACATAGAATTCAACAAAAAACACAAATACTCGCAATCTAAGAAAAAAATACGAACTTTTTTTTACAACGTTATCAGAAATTCCAAGTGGCAAGATAGATAATCGCGAAGAAATTCAAACTTGAAGAAAAATTCACTTGAAATTCAAGAAACTCAAAGGCATTTCAAGAAGAATTATTACCTTTTTAATAAAACTTATAATTTGCCAGTTTGTAGTCGTTTTGTAATTGGTGTACAGTTTGCTGAGGATCGCGTAGTGTCTATTGTCGTTGCGGCACGATTCCCTTTAGCTTTTGCAAATTGCTGTCTAGTGTTCCTGCTGGGCGTTTTATGCTGAAGATCTCGGCAAGAAATTTTATATTTCTTCAAAACATTATAAATTGACAAGATGATAATTTCCACATTTACAATGAGGAACGTGGATAAGTGGAACCACTCTATCTACGTATACTATATACAAATAACGTCCTCGGCGGACTTTCGCAGTCGCTTAACGAACATCATCTGAGTAAGATGCTGATGTAATATTCAGATGATGTTGTTGTTGTGTTGTTGTTGTTGTGTTGTTGTTGCCGGTGTTGCCAAACAACTCGTCTTTATTCTTCGTCTGCCTTAACATGCACGTAGGTTTGATATTCATTCTCTTTGCACTTTGCAGATATTAAGTGGAAAGTGAATGGTTAAGTGGTTATCGAACGGACGGACGTGGGTACTTGACTTGTATGTATGTATGTACATGTAATAATTGTGCGTATTCGATTTGTGTTTTTTTTTCCATTTTGTATATTCCATTATAGTATTATTTTTATTATAATGATTTCCTTGCGTCAGCTCCATTTGATGTGCGATCGGTGCGGTTAAGTGCGGTTAAATGCGATCAACTATGCGTTAAAAACAAGAGAGCATCAGCAAAGATAAGATACGTAAACTGCTGCTGCATCTATGACGATTGTTTAGCAGACAACGAATTAAAATGCAAGCTTAGCGCCCGCGGTTGCACCTCCAGCATTTCCGATGTGGTGGTGATTCGTAAAGGAAGTCGTTGCTGGCTGCCAAGGAGTAGGTATAGTACTTAATCCACTTACATTGTAGCATAAACTTTTAAAGATAATGTTTTGCAGGTTGCGTATTGAAGACGCGTTCTACACACAAAACGCAGTCAAGATAAAGTGGCAGGTAGGTAAGTATGCCGGACGGATGGATACCGGACGCATGAATAATAATGTATGGAAACAACATAATTACATTGGGGCAGATATTCCAGCAAAAGAGCCAGCTTAAGGTGCTGAGAGTGCTCTCCTCTCCAACTAAGACCCTTTTAACTGCGTTGGACAACGACATTGATCGAGTCAAGTTGATTTTTCAGATGGTCACGATGCACAAGATACCGGGGACAGGGTCGTGTAATGGGTATTTCTAGAATTTATGGATGTTCAGTGAATTAAATGAAGTTTTAGGAACAAATGAACTTAAAAAAGATATTGGCAGACGTGAACGAGTGTATGATCAATAAATAATGCCGACTGCAGTTTTTATATTACAGGGCGTTATGATTGGTCGGCTCTAAGACATAATATTCATGAATTTAATCTCTAGGACACTGTAATGTGGCTGGAGATATCTCTTTAAAGACTTAGGAATTGGGTTCGGTGCAGATTTTCAAAAAAGAATGGCAGTACCTTAATATATGTGTTAAGTTGTGTCTTAAGTCTTAGTGGTTAGTGCATTGGACTGATGAGCAGCAGCTTCAAAGTTCAAATCCCAGAAAAACACCATCCTATCTCTCGTGAATGTTGGACAAACTTCCGAAACTGTCATGGAATACTTCTCGATTCGACATTTGTATGTCAATTTGTTAGTATTTAGGTTTTAGACGATCTCAACTCTCACAAATCCGCTGGGCCAGAAGATATTTCTCCATTAGCTCTGAAAAGATGTTCTTCCAAGCTGGCATTACCATTACGTAAGTTTTTCCATCTATTCTATTTTTCTGGATTCTTCCCGAAAAGTTGGAACACAGCCTTTGTCCAGCCCATACCCAAAAAAGGCGAGCAGTCGTCTCATTCTTCGTACCGACCCATAGCACTTACATACATTCTTTTCGAGGTCATGGAAACGCTGATCAATTTCATTCATTATCTTGAAACCAACGAGATCTTTAGTGACCGGCAGTAAAGATTTCGTTTGGTGATTTGATGGTATATCACACCGAACAGTGGAACCGGTCTTTGCATCAATTTTGCACTTGATATTTCTAAGGCATTTGACAGAGTTTGGCATCAAGCTCTTTTGTCCAAAATGCGTGCTTATGGATTTGCTGATAAACTGCTTCATTGGATTGGATTCAATTCTAAAGTGAATCACTTAAAATCTGGCGTTCCCCAGGGCTCTGTTTTGTCCCCGACACTCTTTCTCGTTTTCGTTAATGATCTCTTATCTGTGACTTCTCATCCAATTCACTCTTTTGCTGACGACAGCACTCTCAGCTTCTCATATTGGTTTGAGGAACGTCGTTCTACTTCTCATGTAGAACTCAAACAACTACGTAGGTTAAGAACGTTAAATTCTGACCTAGACAGCATAATAAAATGGGGAGAAGACAATCGAGTAGAATTTAAAAAACTCAATGCTTTTTCCTATCGTCTTAGCGAATCCTAAATTCCACGACATTATCCATGCCACTTGCATCGAGGGAACTGAAAATCTCGCAATTCTCGGTATGTGCGTTTTGGAATGAATACAAAACCGTGCGATAAAACTTATCTGTGACGAAAACATTGCGACATCAATAGATTCGCTTGAACACAGCAGGAACGTCTCCTGCTTGTCACTGTTTTATCGCTTCTTCCACTAGTTCACAAGAGAAATAGCCAGCTGCATACCTCCTCTCCTTGAATACAACCGCAACTCTCGTGCCGCTCTAAATGCTCATCAGTTTACCCTCAAGCCAATCTTCGGACATACAGTTAAGTTCACCGATTCGTTCTTCAGCCATACAACAGGTTTGTGGAATACTCTGCCAAGCTCTGTCTTGCCACAACACTATGATCCAAAGGCATTCAAAACACGAGCTCCTCTTTCTCCACCTTTTCCTGAACGCCCACGCTGTTCCAAGCATAACCGCCGAACATTAAAAGGGTGCGAACCCCTTTGAGCGTGCGTGAGTTTTAAAACTCTTATACATTGTAAAGAACACATAAGTCTTAATTTATTTTTGTAGTATCGAAATAAATAAATCTATAAAAAAAATTCTGAAATACTTTGTGATTTTAATTTTTTTTTCTTTTACATAGTATAAGGAAGTTTAGTAATCATGAACATTTTCGAACTCGGGATTTTTGCAGAATAACCCATTACCGTAAATTGTGAGTGGCCAGATGATTTTAACGGAAATCTCACAGACGGAAGTGACAGTTTACTTACACAGTTCTCGAGTTTTTGCAAATAACCCAAAAAGTATAGCACTTAAGTGGCCTAGGTTAGGTTAGGTTTAAATGGCCGTCAGTCAAAACCGACGCACTAAGACCATGAAGGACCGTTGTGATAGGAAAATAAGATAGGATAAGGAAAGGATCTAGGAAAATCCCACGCCTACTCGTTGAACCACCTGGAGCTTCTTATGAAGCGCAAGAGACTATTAATGTCTCTGTGGTTCCATGTTTGGCGATTTCATCAGCCATACAATTACCAGGAATGTCTCTAAGCCCCGGCACCCAGCACAGGTGAATGTTGAAATGCTCCGTCATCTCCTCAAGAGACGATCGGCAATTCCGGGCTAGAATGGAATTTGTGGAGACTGATTCCATGGACTTTAGAGAGCCTGGCTATCCGGAAAATGTGGATATCCTTAACAGATATGACATTACTCTACAGTGATCAGGAAGACGGAAAGAGAGACTTAGATTTAGTTTTTTTTAAAAGAAACCTCCGATAACCACTTCATCAGTAGAAGTGAATTCCTTAATTTTCCAAGTAGATACCTTCCTCCCAAGAAGACCTGGAGGGGATGGTAACCTGGAAGTTTTTCGAGTGGATTAGGGTTGAGCAGAATGTCCAGTGCAGCAGAGGGAGTTGTACAAAGCGCTCCGCTCACACAAAGCCAAGCTGATCTTTGGACTCTGCTTAGTTTGTCGAGATTGATCGCTTTATCTAATGCAGTCCACCAAATAGCCACACCGTATAGCAGAATAGGTCTGACTACTGTTGTGTACAGCCAATTAATGATATGCGGTTGAAGATCCCATTTACTTCCTATGGCTTTTTTGCTTGAGAAGAGTGCCACTGTGGCTTTACGGACTCTTTCTTGTATAATGGGTTTCCAGCTCAGCTTCCTATCCAGAATAAGACCAAGATATTTGGCCTTATCGGAGAAAGTCAAGCTTGTGCCGTTGATGGACGGAGGGTTGACGAGTTGGTTTTTGTACTTCCTCGTAAAGAGGACAGGTTCGGGTTTTTGGGGGTTTACCCCTAGACCACAATGATCTGCCCAGCTTATTAGCTTATTTAGAGCATTTTGCAGAAGTTCTTTCAATGTGTGTGAGTGCTTCCCTGAGACGGCTATGGCAACGTCGTCCGCATATGCGAACACTCCGCAGCGCTCCCCCCCTCAGACAAACCAGCAGCTCATTCACCGCCAGGTTCCAAAGAAGTGGGGACAGGACTCCTCCTTGCGGGGTGCCTCTGCTGACAAATCTTTTTGCAGACGAAAAACCAAGTCTTGAATTTATGATCCTACTTGTGAGTAGAAGATCAATTAGTTCACCCAGTGAGTCGTTCACCCCCCAAGTCGACAGCGCATCCGTGATCGTGGCCTAAATCCGACGAGTCTTTGAATTTTGAGTTACTAGGAGTTGTGTGTCCTATTTCGTTAATTTGAAAACGTGGCAACCCTGAATAAATAATCTTATCGTATGTTTATCAAACTTACCTTGAATTTACAAGCGAAAATACTGACGCCAGCGGGCAAAAAAAAAATATGTGGATGATGATATGTAGTTGTTTCTGTTTAGATTAATTATCAACTGCAGTTTAATCCAATATTTGTTGGAACATGGGAGTGTGCAGCAAATGCAAGTTGTTAGCAAATATTTTCTGAAGCATACAAAATTCACAATAATTCGCGTCTATACTATGATCAAAAAATTAGTATTCAACAAGAGATTTCGCCTTATAACAAAACACTAAGGTGTTTTCTATTCTTTTGTATTTTATTATTTATTCCCGATATAGAATGGAAATGAGAATGCAAATTTCTTGCGTTTTTATTGATTATACGAGTATTTTTAGATATTGACAACAGTTCTTAGTGCAACTTGTGACGAGATAACATTCTACTGCTTTGTGGTCGTGGTGGAGTATAATAGCATATGCAGACAAAGCTGATAGAATTCCAGAGCTACGAGTATATGGGCAGCACCATTAATCCACTCTATCGTACCGCGCCAGAAACAAGAATAATAAATAATTTTATTATTATTATAATAATCACGAAACGTTGTCTCGGCGTCGTCGTCGCTTTATTCACTCCACACGCGCACGTTTTGAATAACTAATCGCTTATCACGCTTCAGGTGAATTTTCGTCTTGTATGGAAACTTCAATTCACTCAACAGATGACTGTGGCATTCATCGTTGTGACAATACAGACCGATAATCACTTTCCCACAAGTTAGTAATAAAAATGTCCCTTATTGATTTTTTACTGAGTCACCAAAATTTAATTCACAATTGTGTTTTAAAAAATCTCATCGATCGGATGTCTATGACATCTGCACATTTGCAAGACGATCAAGTTTCGCTACATTCAACAGTGTAAACAAAAAAGTGAAACTCGCGTTTCTAAGTATTTATTTGGGTATTTTTCATTAATTTATTGTTGCAAATAGTGGCGACGAATGACACGACACAGCGGAATTTTGACCGGCGAAGAGAAAGCAATTGGTTTGGTGATAAAATCGGATATAAAATCAAACATCCAGCACTAAAATTGCTTAATTATTTAATAACTAGAAAATACCGCACCTTTACTATAAGAACATGAGTAAAATTTCTGTTTTCTTTTTTGTCACTTACACCCTCACTCAATCAATTCGGCTGATTAGATTAGGAAGCCAAAAACAAGTGACAACATTAAAAAGAAACTATACAACGATAAAATTATAATTCGATTCGATCAATTCACTGAATGTTAACAAATTTACACGACGCGAACTACGAAACTGTGTTTTTCCACGCATCCAACGTGAACGCAGCAACCGCCAAACCACCTCGCTCCAAGCAAAAACGAACATCAACTGAATTCTGAATTTATCACTAAACACTGAACTAAGAAAATACGTTCACTGGCGCAACTCGTAGGTTTAGAGCAGTGCTGTCTTTTCAAAAATTTCAAAAGGAGCACGTTTCATATTTCAGAGGAGTATATCTAGTCAAAAGAGGTTACATATAAAATAAAAACTTTTCATTATGCATCAGTGTTTTTTCTTAAAAATTCGTTTTTTAGGCGACATTCGCGAGAGGTGGGTGAAAAATTCGATCCTCAAACCTCTTGCTGACAAGTCCAACGCACTAGCCATTAGAGCCACAGCACCCACACATGGTCGCGAGTTCATACATAAATCCATCCCATGGAAACGGCATTTTTTCAGTTTTTCCCGAATTTTCCCATTTCCAGGTTCCTTTAATCATCCCGAACATTTATAAAAGATTTAGCGAAATCGTTCCAGTCATTTAGGCGTGAAAAGATAACATACAGACAGACAGAGTAACTTTCACATTTATAATATTAACGTGGAAGTATGGATGGTATGCATTGTTTTTCTAGATCAAGCTCTGATTCCGCATTACTACTGCCCTGATTAAATTATCTCTTTTTGATTTTCTTGGTGGGTTGTGAACGAATTTTGTGACGTTGACGTTCTAGGAATATTATCGGTACGATCTAATTATATATCAAATAAGAAATAGTTTAATATATTATGATTGTTTAACAATTTTTATTACAAGGTAGCCTTTTATATTTCGGTATTGGGCAATCCTAGTGCCATCTGATAACTGACATCTCTATCGTAAAGTTTGACATTTTGGACGGTATATTTACTCAGAATTTTTCCTATACCACCGCTATTTCTAACCTATCAATATTTATTTTAAAATTTATTTGCGAAATAGCTAAATTAAAAAATATGCAGTCCTTTTGAAAAACAATTCCACAACATAAACATACTGTCAAAAAATTTAACAATTGTCAACAGCCAAATCATGTATAAAAGGCGTATTTTATTTGCCGAGCAATAAGGAACTCGAATTTGAAAACCATCAAAACAGCAGGTTTTCTTATTCCAAAGAAAAAATAAGATAGTGCAATTGTTGTTAGCTTTTTTTTAATTGCCGAGGAATAAGGAATTACAACATCGTTCGTTCTTTAACAGCAGTTGTTTTCAGGCGATGGCAATATATGAATTGCATACGGATTCGACCTAGTGTTGCCATACTATTAATATTACATTCAATATTCTTCATTTTTAAAAACTTTTATTTAACATGACTTTGTCTTCGACTTCTTTGAGGTTCTTTTTAACCACCTTTTACGCGACCTAGAGTCCTGAAATTTTGTGAGCAGCTCAGTGTCATGGGCCATTTTTGAAATCCCACCTTTGACACGTTTCTCGAGTTTCGTGTGGCGTGTGTGAAATGTAAAATATGGATTAATCTATGAAATAGGCCAAATCTTGTGTAATATCTTTCCACACGAGAGATGACATTTTGTAAGTAGCTCAGTCTCCTACGGCGTTTTTAAGATTCAGCGTATGACGCAAGTCGCGAAGCGCGGTTAATACGTGGAAAATAAACTCAATTTTTCGACTTTATTTATGCTCTTTTTAACCACCGTTCACACATCCTTTAGAGATAAAATATTATGAGCCGCTCAGTGTCATAGATCATTTCTGAGAATCCACGTGTGAGGCGTTTTGCGAGTTCGAGTCTCGAGTTTATGTGCACACATAAAAGTTTGTATCAGAAAAACTAATTTTTTTATACATAACTTAATACATAATAAATATATATTTAGCATTGAAAAGATAAATTTAATTGTAATATTCATATTCTTGTTTTTGTATTATTAAAAGTTGAAGGTAATGAATAACATGCAACATTTTTTTTTACACACACATATAATATTTAATAAAGAAAATTACAACTGTGCACACGCTGTGCTAAATACTCTAAGGGTGTAAATCTTTTTGCACATTGCTGTTGGAAAACCAACCATCAGCAATAATAATAACTGACAGCCTAATTGATATATTCTTGTTGACAAAATCTAGCTACAAATACCATTGAATTATCTAATAATTAATATATAGATTTAATAAAATTAATTTTGCTCTTATTGTAAACAATAAACCCACACACACATACATCTATAGAAGAAAGTGAAATACAATGCAAGGACGTTAAAAACGTTGACGATATTAACAAAATTTCTTAAATCGTTTTCTACTTCGTTGTCTTCTTTAACGTGCGGACTGATATGGCAACTCTTCAGCACTCAAGTCAGTATTCTACCGAGTACCGTGGACCGTGGTCCGTGAAGCCGACTTACGGAGTACCGACTACCGAGTTTCGCTTCGGACCTTATCAATAGTAGTAGTTTTACTATTTTCTCTTTTTCTTCTTTGTTTGTGTTTTTTATATGAATCATTCAATGATTCAATCATTGAATCGCAGTCTTGCACTTGCAGTCATTTATTGAGAGAGACTATAGTCGTGATTCGTGAACGTAATTCGTGAGCGGTAATGGTTGCCAAATTTACTGTGGTGGCTGGTGATTGCTGTTCACCTTCCTTCTTGAATGTGTTAACTTGTTCAGGTTGATGTTGAATTTCAAGTTAATCCACAGGTGTGTTGCTAAGACGTAGAATAGAGCGTAGTGCCTCAACAATAACAACAAAAATCATAAATACTAAATGCTACATCCCACAGCACGTATATGAAACTACCAGCCTATAAAATTACAATGTGACGTAAAACGAGTATTGAGTGTTTGAGTGGAATTAATTTGTTTTGAGTGTAATTTTGAAAAAGTACTGTAACTGCAATTCCATTACATATTTTATTGAGTCTATTTCCTATTTCGTTTTTTCCCCCTTTTAGAACTCTGTGCTGGAGCTGTCAGTTGTCAGGCAAATCGAAAATGAATATGGATAGAGGGGTAGATCTGCCGAAATATATAAATCTGTGAGAGGCAATCTCCGATCGAAAATTTGATTGGTCATTTATGGAAAAAGAACAACTTGACACCAAAAAAATTAACCCATGTCTGATTGTTTGTCAATTCGTATTCAACATTAGTAAATACAATTGCTGTATTGCTTTGGCTAATCCAGCTTGGCTTACAACAACAATCGCATAAGCATAAAGCCGAAAAGGTTGCTTTGTAAAGCTAATCCGGTTTTGCCAAAGCAACGCAGCAAATATAAAACAATATACATAGGGCGTTCGAATGCATGACAATACGCGGTTCCATAAGCGGCTTTTCTGCACCAGAATTGAGTCATAACTAGCTAACACAATTTTCTATATGTATATCTACCGATCTACCGCCCACTAAGTGCAATTAACAGCAATTGTGCTGCTCAATGATAACAATGAGTTCTACTCTTTCAAAAAATGAATCCGAGCGGTTTTTAATTATGTATAGGCGCTGTACGGAAAATCTTTCTAATGATTTAACTATTTTTTTAAAAATTAGTTAAATAAAATAACATTAGTATGTCAAACTGAAATTATTAAAATATATAATATTTTTTAATTCCACAAATAAGTCCAATTGGATGATTAAGTTTATTTATTAGAGAAATTTAAGATTTTAAAGCAGCTTATAATAACGTAAACTAGGGCATCTTGTACATCCCGTGTAAACTTCGTTCGTTCCATGCAACTTTTGCTGTATTGCTTTGGCTAATCCAGCTTGGCTTACAACAACAATCTCATAAGCATAAAGCCGAAAATAAATCCAATAAGTTTTTAGGATTTAAAACTAAAGCCATTTTATAGTTATAGCGCTCACCGTAAGGCTGTGATAAAGCGACATGAAGCCGAAGTAAATAAAATTGTTCAGGAATAAGGAAACTAAAGCCATTTTATAGTACTGGTGCTCACCGTACTATAAAGCTGATGCTTTGTAAAGACAAGCCGGCTTTGCCAAAGCAACGAAGCATTTGAATGAGGTGTAATGTTAGGCTTATTTTATTTGCCGAGGAATAGGAATTAGAATTTGAAAACTAACAAAACAGCAGGTTTTCTTATTCCAAAGAAAGAATACGATAGTGCAATTGTTGTTGTAATTCCTTATTCCTCGGCATATAAAATACAGCTATTGTTTGAGACCGACGGGAATAATTTTTAAACCATTTTTACCATGAATTGTCTTGATGTAAGTTGATGTGCTGTCATGATCACTTCATCCGTCAACTTTGGATTTCTTTCTGGCAACCACAAATTTCTTAAATATTCTCCCAGAATTAAGAAATTATTCCTGCTTGGCGCATGATAGCGACTCGGATCATATGGCCATAGAGCTTCGAGTGAGGCTGAACCAGCGAATTGTGCAAGTCACCCCAACACCTGAACTTCACATCAACTTTAAGAAAATAAACTGGAACCGGTTTAGATCAGAAGTTAAAGCTGAACTTCCTATTCCAGCGGCTTGCAGAAATTTGGAGAATACAGAAATTGATGATGCTATCAGAAATTTTGAGATTACAGTGAATTCAGCCATTAATCGGCAGAAAACAATTCGCACTAGCAGGGATCGCTTCCAACACTTGCCTGAGCATATACAGGCCATATATGCTCACAAGCAACGGCTTAGGAAACGCCTTCAGAGAATCTTCAATAGGACACTTAACACAGTCAACGACGAATACCTGTCTGTACTTTCGCAACTGCGTTGTACAGTTAACATGTGTCGTCAAGCTGTGCGGAGGTTTCAGAAAGATGAACTGACCAAACGGCTCCAGGACATCAAACCAGGCCCTGATGCTTTTAGGAAGCTGAACTCTCTGGTTGGAAAGCGTATTTCCATTCCAGAGATTATCACCATTGAAGATCGAACAGTATCCAGCGCTGCTGAGAAAGCGGAAGCCTTTGCCTGCCATTTTGAAAGGAGCTTTACGGACCGACCACCAACGCATCTTCCAGATTTCTTGGAAGAGGTTGAAAGTCTTGTGGAAGACACCACTTCTCCAGGAAATACTATAAAGCAGTTCAGTGAAGAAAATCGCGCCAACGCACCCGTAGATGTCGATATGTTTACCGGAACAGCTGTTGTCAATGATTTGATTATGAGTGGAAACTCAAAAAAATCATCAGGCACAGATGGGATTTCTAACTTTTTGCTTAAAAAGTTACCGGGTATGGCAATTTTGATGTTAACCATCATTTTCAACAATTACCTAAACAATGGCTACTTTCCGGACAACTGGAAGGTGGCCAAGGTAGTACCAGTACCCAAGAAAACCGACCGCTCCAGCGTAACTGGTTACCGTCCAATAGCTTTACTGTGTTGTATCAGTAAAGTATTGGAATCATTGATCCGTAAAAAGATCAATACGTTTTGTACGGAAAGAAATCGTATTCCTTCCTTTCAGTACGGTTTCCGAGAAAAGCACTCTACGCTGCACCCTCTGCTGAAGCTTCACAGTGAAGTCACTAAAGGACTGAACGTCAAATGTAGTACAGTGGCCTGTTTGCTAGACATCGAAAAAGCTTTCGATAGTGTCTGGATAAACGGGCTACTGTACAAGCTTATTAGTTTTGGTTTCCCCAATTATATTGTAAAAATAATTAAAAATTTTCTTTTTAACAGGGTCTTCTTTGTACAAGTGTACGACCGCCCATCGACAAGGAAAAGGATCAAAGCCGGAGTTCCTCAAGGTTCCAGACTTGGACCAATCCTGTATAGCATCTTCACGGCGGATCAACCCACAAATACAGCCGGAACAAGGACTATGCTCTTCGCGGATGACTCCATAACGTATGCAGTTTCCCGCTCTCCCGAGATAGCTGCCCGAAGAGTGGAGGAACACCTCAGAAATCTTTGGGACTACTACCTGAAGTGGGGACTAAAGATCAACGCAAATAAAACGGAACTCATCTGCTTCCGAGTACCAGCAACCGAAACAAGGATAAGAAAAATCGCAAGCCGGTGCAGAGCCTTAAAAATCACCCTTCCGGATAACACAACAACAAAACACCAAGTCAGAGACTAAGTACCTGGGAATCAACTTTACTGAGAGGCTCAAGTTTAACTCTCACATCGACAAAACAATGAAAAAAGCGAACCACGCTTTTCATTTGGTGCACCCGCTACTTAAAAGACGAAACGGTCTGTCCAACAACACCAGGCTGCTTATCTACAAGCAACTCATCAGGCCAGTGATAACCTATGGCTACCCCATATGGTTCACCGTCTCACCAACAACGATGAAGAAGATCTCCCTATTTGAAATGAAGGTACTAAGGGTCTGTACAGGACTCTGGAGGGTGACAAACAGCTATTAGTTTGTGTCGCCTACAAAACTATACGAAGCAGTAGGTCTGCTGCCAATAACTGACCACTTGTTCCGAATGGCGAGGAAATTCGTCGACGCATTGGAAACACATCCAAGTCCTGAGATGCAAGGACTGCGAATCGAGGAAATCGAGCCAAGTCACCGGTGCATACACAAAAGAGCATTCACTGATGCTAGATTCGATGACATCTTTAACAATCAAGACGTCTCCTTCTACGAGAAGGCGGGCAACAAATATTACAGAGGCTGAAGTTCGCCATGTTTATACGCCGCTTAATATTTTTCATTCTTATTTTATTTTAAAATTATTGTTTAAAATTTAATTACATTAAAAATTAATATGTAGTAGGTTAAGTAGTAAAAAATATTGTTTAAAAATAAACAATACCAAAAAAAAAGACAATGTAAATACGTCGGGCCCCTATTGTTGAGCCGACACATATTAATATTATTTATAAGTTTAGTTTTAAATCAAAATTGTATATTACTTTAATGTTTAATAAAAATATCTTAATCATGATCACTTCATTCGCTCTCGAAGGAAATCGTAGATCTGGAAAGAGATAAAAAGATACTTTCCTATTTATTGGTAACTTATTTATTTTATTTATTTATTACTTAAAAGTAGGGAATTAACGATGATAGATTGATTTCCTGGAAATTCAAATTGCAGCATCAAAAGGACAAACAAATACGCAACGCAAGTACATAATTCACATCTTCAGTTAGCGCTCAACGTAAATAAATCGGATATGCTAAGATTTCAGTTTTTAACTTCTTTTTTTAATGCTAAGGCTAACAACCGAAATATAGAAAAGGTAAAATTCTCCTGCATAGTTTGGTTGCACCGAATGATCATTAATGCCAGAATGTCAAAAAGTCATGAGCAGGTAGCAAAACAGACGGGAAGGTATAATGTAAGAAACAAAAGGAACAAAGGTAAACCGTACATTCGTCAACAATTTCAGTTAGGGCCTGTAAACCCTAATTGCACCGCAGGCAAGCTGGTGCTATTCGCTATACAAACATATTTCCATTGATACCTTGGTCCTGTACCTGGATTCCATCCGCTGTACGGGACATCGCAAAGGCACTGTTACGTAACTACTTTTGCGTGCCCGATTATCGTGAGAATTTTTTGTGAAAACAACAAAAAAAATCCAAATGCAGAGGATGTGAGAAAGAGTATTTTTTTATTCTTTCTTAGAGAAAAATATTTATAGTTTGTATTTTCTTAGGATTGTCGAATGCGTTACATCACTTTGATTCAAATTGTGTTATTTGAATGACCGACTAGTAGCCTTTTGCTACGTGTTGTACGGCTGAAAAACGAATCGCTGAACTTAACTGTACGTCCGAATATGGGCTTGAGGGTCCACTCATCATTACGGTTGAATTCAAAGAGAGGGGGCGTGCAACTGGCTATTTTACTTGAGCTCCACTGATGGAAGAAGCGGTACAACTGTGAAGAGCAGAAAACGTTCCTGCGGTGTTCAAGCTAATCTATTGACTTCGCAATGTTTTCGTCATCGATAAACTTTAACGCTCGCTTTTGTAGTCTATCTAGCAGGTGCAAGGATATCTTTGGCGCACATGACAGATATGCCAATTGTACTCATGTTTGGGACGTATAAACGCATTGTAGATAGTAGCCAGCTCAGAAAGTGTAGGAAATTTCTTGCAACGTGATAGGAAACCTAACCATTTCGCAGCATTTTTAGCGAGGTCATTCCAACGAACCTTGTCGTTAATTAATTGCGAGTTTTTCAGTTTCCTGGATGCAAGTACCATTCATGGATAATAACTGTGGATTTAGGATTCGCTTAGACGGCAGAAGACAGCATTAGGTTTTGGAAGCGTTAAATTCTACTCTATTATTTTCTCCCAATTTTATTATGCTGTCTATGTCAGAATTTAACGTGCTTAACATATGTAGTGGTTTGAGATCCACATGAGAAGGGAAGGTAGATTCCTCCTCAAACTTAGTTGAGAAGCTGAGAGTGGCCTCATCAGCGAAAGAGTGAATTGGATAGAAGTAATGGATAAAAAAATTATTATTAAAAACGAGAAATAGTGTCGGGGACAACACGGAGCCCTGGGGAACGCCGGCATTTATGTGTATTTCAAACTTGAAACCCTCCAAGACAAATTGAATTGAGCGGTTAAAAAGATCGCTTCTAATCCAATAAAGAAGTTTTTCATCGATTCCATAAGCACACATTTTGGACAAAAGATGCCAAATTCTGTCAAATGCCTTGGAAATTTCGAGTACAACAGCTTTGCTTTCACCAAATTGATGGAAAGACCGGTTCCACTGTTCGGTGAGATATACCATCAAATATCACCAGTAGAACGTTGCCCACAAAAACCGTACTTCCGATCACCAAGGGTTTCGTTACTTTCAAGATATTTTATGTGCTGATAATTGATCAACGTTTCTACGACCTTGGAAAGAATGAATGTTATCTCTATGGGTCGTTACGAGGATGGAGACGATGGTTCGCCTTTTTTGGGCATAGGCTGGATAAAGGCTGTTTTCCAACTTCTCGGAAAGAGTCGAGAAGAATAGTATAGATGGAAAACTTACACAATGGTATAAAAGAGCTATAAGAGTATGATTTGAAAATTATAAAATACAAATACATAAGAGGCATATTAAGTAGTAAAAGTCTCGAGATACTACATCAGTAAGCTGTACGCAAAAAGAAACAATGGAGCCAATTCAACAACTCTTTTGGATCAAAAAAGAATTTTATAAGGGCTAGAAAATTTTAAATTTTTGATAAAAAAAGTTTCTTTCTAAACCAAATTTACAGTATGTTTAGATTCTCTTAAACTCCTTTAAATTAGTTATATGAGATAAGGTTTATATAAGGATGGCAACGATCGGACACTGCTTGTAGAGCCAAATATGATGATGATGATATAAGTTGGACATGAGTTCAATTATTCATACCCGTTCTATATATCTCACATAAAGGAAATAGATATTAAAAAACCGAGACTTTCGTGAAAAATCACCTTAAACTAGATAATGGTTGATCAGGACATATTACCATAAACGAAAACTCTCCAGAAGATTGATAAGATTAGACGGAACAAAAATTGGTACTGCGCACTAGCGAGAATCAAACATCGGACCAGATGGACGCCCCGAGATTAAAATTACAGCATTTGTATTGCACCATTAGATAGTGGAGCATTAATTTTGAAAAGGGAATATTGTTTAAATCTAAAAGTAATACGCCTACGGTTGCTTATAAACTCCTACTTTAGTCTATTAAGACTCTTGAAATCTAGGAATTTAACTTTGCTGCTAGTCGTATTAGAACGTAGATCCATATTCGCGAATTGAGAGTCCTACAAAGACCAAACAAATTTCGTAGCTTCTTGGTATCGTATATATTGGACCCTACAAAAACGCTGCTTGTTTCAAAGTACTAATCATATGATTTATATGGCATATATTGTCCCATATCTCGTATGAAAAGTTCAGTATGTAACATGTTCGGCGAGTTATTTCTCATGTTTCTCGTGTACCAGAAGATACCCATTTGGGGCCCTAATTTTTTTCTCTTCATTTCAGTCAGATATAAGAAATTAAAATTCTCTTTCTTATCCATTAGTTGCATGAATTTGAGTCGAATTGCTTTTTACTTTGTTTATCATTGAATTATGCAATTGTTATGCAGTTCAAAGATAAGATAATTAAAAATTATAATAAAGCTTCTATCTGAGAGTCATAACGACAACAAAATATTTTTAATAATCAGTGTGGTACTGATGGATACGGAGATCATTTGATTTTGACATTAAAGTTCCATTAAATACCTTTTCAAGTGTGCCGTGCATATTTTTAACCATTGTCAAGAAAGGTGCTGAAATTGTCTTTGCATAAAAATGAAAGTTATCCTATTGTTAGCAGTCGTAACTTTTGTAGCAGGTGCGTTGGCTAACAATGAGTATTTGTGGGGTGAAATTCCTGACACGGATTTCCATTTGTCTAAAGTCGAAGTTAAAAAGGCTGCAGAACCCGAAAAGAACATCTCGATAATATACAGGTTTAGCCAAAAGGTATGGTATAAGGTGTGAAGAAGAATAATACTTGCATTTAATTTGCCTTTAATTTCAGAAAGTTCAAAACCCTCGCGTCATCAGTGCTATTCGTGTAAGAAACATCGAGGAAAATAGTGGCACTACAGCTGTGTTGATACACGGGGGGCCTGGATCGATGAATGCTACCATTTTGGTCAAGTCTCAATCTGGACAAGAAATAAGTGCCGAAGTTGAGATTTTTGGTAGTAATTGTGAAACACCGGCCGTACAATTATTATTTTAGATCAAAATCAAATGTTTTGCTAAAATTTGAGGTTCTTATAACAAAAAAAATGTTGTATTAAAAATAAAGAACGGGAAGAAAGAGCAAAAGTACATTTTCTCAACTGGACTATAAATGATAGGTATTGTGCAATCAAAGTAGTTAGGCCAGTCTATCCCATCCAGGGCACATATTGTAAATGTTTATTGGACAAAGTGTAAGTTCTTTAGGCACGTTAAGAGTCAAACTTTCAAGGTTATGTCACGTTTTGGATCAATACATCTGAATTGTCAGTCTCTAATGTCACTTTCTGAATATAATTTTTTGATTGCCACTTTCGGATTTTCGCTTTTGGACCGTCGCTATCTTATGGCGAACTTTGAATCGCTATACTTTTGTATCCTCTTGGACCGTTTTTTTAAACAGCACTATTAAAGCGCTACTTTCATTTGGATTATCGCTTTATGATCGATAGTTTTGGATCATCAATTTTGGATCATCACCTCTAGATCGTCACTTTGCATTATCACTTTTGAACTTTCAGTTTTGGAGCATCACTTTTAGATCGTCACTTATGGATCGTAAATTTTAAATCGTCCCTTATAGATCATCGCTTTTTCATTGTAAATTTTGAATTGTCTCTATGGTATTGTCTTTATCATCTGTCGTGATCTGTGTGAATATTTATACTTTGAATTCACTGTTCTATGCGATATTTGGCTGGAGGGAAATAAATCTTTAGCAAACGAAATTAGGGACAAATATTTGTGTTCACATATAGCTTGGCGTTTGCAATGGAATTGCCGGCGCTGACCTTCACATATCGCCAGAGCGCAATCTTAAGAACAAACAAAAAATCGTTAGGTGGAAAAGATGTTAATTATTATTTTACAACTTCATATGTATATAATTACGTATGTACCTTCCCCAACCGACTTCACCATGAAGAAATTCGAAGGTACGGTTGTCCTGCCTTTAACTAATTAAACACAACACATTGTACTTTGGTGGCGGCTAGTGATGCATTATTTCAGTTTTAATGACTACAGAAGATAAATTGAAAAAAAATCCTAATTGCAACTTGTTCATGTTTTTGATTGTTCCTTTATCACAAACCATCTCTAATCTTCTACCCGGGGTGTGCTCTAGTGCAATTAATTGTGAAATTACTTGTGGCCTTTCTATGAGAAAAATCCACTTATCCATGAAGATAAAAGGGTCACCTACTATTCAGGTGCCTTAAGAAAAGTAAAACGTCCCTAACATTAATTTAAATAATTGTGGTCAATGTCCTGTCTGACAAGCTAAGAATAAAACTCTCACAAGGGATATGTGCGACTTCTTTACGGCTTGCGACAGAGACCCTGCTTATCACTTCCACTTCTACTAAAGAGAATAAACGAACTCATCAGCTGAGACCGCGCACAAGAACAATGTTTCGTTTGGATTGTTGCATGTAAGAGATGCCACCTGCCTTTGTGTGTTGTGGTTCTCCCTACTCTTGAAACTCCTTCCCCATTAGTAATTAATTCTGAATTCGTAAATGAGTGGCGTTTTGGGTGCCGGACAACTGGTTCTTCCCATATGGGTAAGTCGGTTAGGAATTTCTTTGCATGTACCTACATTTATACGAGAAGCAACAGGAAATTAAATCGATCGATGGTTCCAGATAGCATTATAAGTTATGTGGAATAAATTTAAATTTTATGGTTCATTTACACTATCAGATTTAGACGGATCGTTGAAACGTTCGGGATTATGTCAATGCATCTGTACAGTATCTTAGGGTTAGAGAATTCTTAAACTTATTCAAGTATTTATGACGCTTTGTCAGCTCCATCATGAGTACACTCATAAGACAACCTACATAATGTTTGGTCGAAAAGACGACAACCTATCGAGAACTACTGTGATGGCAAACCTTTTAATGGGAATCATTCGATTTCGATTTGTATCGTCTCCCATATTTTAGAATGTAGACGATGATGTTTGGTTCGCCTGCGGGTGGCTTGTGATGCAGCAACAGTTCTTCTGGCCAGCTAAGACTGACTTTTGTGGCATTTTGTTTACAAGGGCGGGTTGGTGTGTCTAAACAAAGCCTAATTAGTTCACTCTGTAGGTTAATCTTATCTTTAAGATTCGGCGGCACAAAAATACACACAGTTAGCAGATAATTTAGCGATAAAATGTCGGACGAGTTGAGTTTTTTTATTGTTTTTGATTACTGAGTGTTGTAAAAAGTTTTTTAATTATTCGATAAGATTGTGGTCTAATTATTTACGTTTCAAGTTTCTTCAAAGTTTCCCCCCCCCCCCACCACTAGAAAATCAATGAACTCAAACGCATAAGCTTCAAATCGTAAGTTATTCACTTAACAGGGTTACCAAAACAAAACGCCACAGAATTTTTAATTTTTGATGAATTTTATTGAATCAAAGTAAAAAATGTTCACAAATATTTAAATTTTCGAATTACATTAGCAGTTTTCGATTTGGCCACTCTTAGCCACGATTTTGGCCTGCAAACGGCCGACAAAGCTATTGCATGCAGCACGAAAGTGGCTCTGCGGTATTTTGGCCCATTCCCGGCGAAGCGCTTTGTTTGTTTGTTTGTTCGTTTGTTCGTTTGTTTGTTTGTTTGTTTGTTTGTTTGTTTGTTTGTTTGTTTGTTTGTTTGTTTGTTTGTTTGTTTGTTTGTTTGTTTGTTTGTTTGTTTGTTTGTTTGTTTGTTTGTTTGTTTGTTTGTTTGTTTGTTTGTTTGTTTGTTTGTTTGTTTGTTTGTTTGTTTGTTTGTTTGTTTGTTTGTTTGTTTGTTTGTTTGTTTGTTTGTTTGTTTGTTTGTTTGTTTGTTTGTTTGTTTGTTTGTTTGTTTGTTTGTTTGTTTGTTTGTTTGTTTGTTTGTTTGTTTGTTTGTTTGTTTGTTTGTTTGTTTGTTTGTTTGTTTGTTTGTTTGTTTGTTTGTTTGTTTGTTTGTTTGTTTGTTTGTTTGTTTGTTTGTTTGTTTGTTTGTTTGTTTGTTTGTTTGTTTGTTTGTTTGTTTGTTTGTTTGTTTGTTTGTTTGTTTGTTTGTTTGTTTGTTTGTTTGTTTGTTTGTTTGTTTGTTTGTTTGTTTGTTTGTTTGTTTGTTTGTTTGTTTGTTTGTTTGTTTGTTTGTTTGTTTGTTTGTTTGTTTGTTTGTTTGTTTGTTTGTTTGTTTGTTTGTTTGTTTGTTTGTTTGTTTGTTTGTTTGTTTGTTTGTTTGTTTGTTTGTTTGTTTGTTTGTTTGTTTGTTTGTTTGTTTGTTTGTTTGTTTGTTTGTTTGTTTGTTTGTTTGTTTGTTTGTTTGTTTGTTTGTTTGTTTGTTTGTTTGTTTGTTTGTTTGTTTGTTTGTTTGTTTGTTTGTTTGTTTGTTTGTTTGTTTGTTTGTTTGTTTGTTTGTTTGTTTGTTTGTTTGTTTGTTTGTTTGTTTGTATGTTTGTTTGTTTGTTTGTTTGTTTGTTTGTTTGTTTGTTTGTTTGTTTGTTTGTTTGTTTGTTTGTTTGTTTGTTTGTTTGTTTGTTTGTTTGTTTGTTTGTTTGTTTGTTTGTTTGTTTGTTTGTTTGTTTGTTTGTTTGTTTGTTTGTTTGTTTGTTTGTTTGTTTGTTTGTTTGTTTGTTTGTTTGTTTGTTTGTTTGTTTGTTTGTTTGTTTGTTTGTTTGTTTGTTTGTTTGTTTGTTTGTTTGTTTGTTTGAACAACTTTTTTTTTGTCACAGAAAAAGAATTCCCCAAACAATTGGTACGAATTTTGTGAATTAAATTATTACTATTGGGCTTTTAAGATAATTCAGTGTTTACACTGACTAATGGTTTTTTCGTGAGCATTTTTTACTGCTGTCATATTGGTGTTAATTGGCATTGGCATTTCCGAGAATGACCTTTGACCATAGACCAGAGTTTTTTGGATCCTAGCGTGCAGTTCTACAAAAAAATAAAAGCTTAAGGTTGTCGGGTTCGGTTGATCCCGGCTCGATTTTGGAACTAATGGACTCACTTTTTGCAGTACGCCAGGAAGAAAAAGTTAGATGATATGACAGCGCATTCAATTGCAAAATAATAAGAGTAAATAATTCTCGTCTACTCCATAGGTCCAACTATTGGCGGTTGTTTTGAATACAGCTCTGCTGGGATATCAATAACATTTTTTTAATGGATTCCTCTTCTTCATTCAATCAGTCGAATTAGTAAACTATGGACTAGGTAATTAGGAATACACAATGTGCAGGTTGAATAAAATCGGGTAAATTTTTTAAAATTTTTGTTAGAGAGCCCGACCCCGGGGCCATTTCACTTCCAAATTTTTACAAAAAGTGTTGTCCATCGGAGACATTTGAAGAAAATCGGGTACTTTTTTTTATTAAATTTGTATGGGTTCCCCCCCCATAAAAAATTAACTATCCATTGTACGTTAACATCTACATAGTTACACTGCATTTATCAACAACACACAAGTACTAAATTGTAGTTCACATTGCTAATAGAATCCAGCAACGCAGCAACTTCCGGAAAATAAAACAAAGAATAAAAGCAAACACAAAGCACACCGTTTTTACGACAGTGAATCACTTTTTGGTAGAGGTATCTGTTGTATACGAAAATTTCAAATTCTTAGATTCTGAATGGTTATTTTAGTCTCCGTTTCAAAATAACATCCATTGTCCCCTGATTTGCTTTGATCAACACCGAGTAAAAAAACCTTCTGCGCCCACTACAAAATCAATTTAGCATTGAAATTTGAAACATACAAATATCGGTGAAAATTCATGCTTATTGATGAGTATTGGTGTCATTTTCATAGTAACTTTGTTGCCTTATTTACGTTGCTTTTTAATTGGGAAGTACTGCCTAAATTGCGCGTTGTGTTTACATTTCCGCATAATTTACGACTTTTTAATGTATTGCCAAAGTAATTGTTGTGTTATTTGTGACCTTTCGACGTGTGACTAAGGTTGATTGCGACGCCACGCCGAAAAGTTCAAGTTTGTTATAACAAAGCGGTAACTTATTGCAAAAGCAAACAAAGCTTGTATTCGCAATTATTTATTTATTGCTTCATTGTTTAACAGAGGTGAAGAACCTTAGTTGCCTTTAAAATTCTTACAAATTCTGCTTTAAAGCAATTAATGAAAAATTTAGGAACATAACCCGAACCTCATGGAGGGAAGAGCCTGGGGTGCTAACGTGGATTCAGGCCACTATCCTCTTGGTATGGTACTCCAAGCGTAAATTGCATCATCAAAAAATACTGCAACTGCAGATGTTCGCGTCAATTCTGCTGCTTTCGCATCAAAGATACCAGATAGTAGGACTCTCCAATCCCCAATTATAATGGGAAAGTAAGTAGTGAGGCTGAGATGCCGGGCATAAAAGAGAAATGGACATCATGCCTTAAAGATACTGGCATTAGTACTGCTGACTCAATCATAAAGGTGATTTTACACGATGCGTTAAATTCTTAGTTCCGTTTCAGTTGGACTGTCAGTTTATCGTAAGGTTAAAACCGCAAAACACCTTTAGGTTGTAGTCCTAATGATCGGAACGACTGGTTCGATGATAGCATAGCCAAAGTGCAACTTTATAAAGCCGTCATCCCAAATAAACTGACACGACTATGTTGGTTGATTCTAAGTGGGTCGGTTTCACTGACAGCCCCTTTAACTTAACCTTACCTATGTTGTTTGATAATTAACAATGTTATAACTCAAGAAAAAAACGACAGGATTACAATATAGCCCATTCCACATCTATAACTGGCTTCGACAAGGAAATGGACTGGTCTGCGCCCCATTTTAGGTGATAGAAAGTGATCCGAACCTCTGATGTTAATGGCGAAAGGAACATTTCTTTATAAGTCATTCCAGATACTGCCTTCCGCAGACCATAATTACATCATTTGTAGAAATCTAAGAGCTGTACAAGAAGTTGTCATCCTAGACTGAGCAGGGGACACGAAAGCTGGGGCTGGGGCCATCGCGTGCGGTTCCTGGCAATGAGCTTCAGCTCTCTCCAACTCTTCCTCCTTCTCAACTGTTCTGCGCCATGTATTTCTCGGACGACCCGTTCTTCTATCATCCTGATATAACGGATTCCAATGCATTGCGTAGTTTGCTATGGAACTGTCGCCTTTTTGGAGTGTATGTCCAATCCACTGCCACTTCCGTGCCTATTGGTTCCTGAACCGTTCTCTAGTAAAGATGTTCGTTAGAGATACGGTTAGGCCAGAAAACCCTTAAGATGTTCTGTATGTACCTATTTTGTGATAGTAGCGGTTACCTTCCAATTGCTGCACCCATACAACAGTACAGATTCAACTTTTGAACGCAACAGTCGCAGCTTGGTGTTTAAGCTGATCGCATTGCTTCGCCATATCATGAACATCATTCCAAACACTGATTTTGCTTTGCCGATTCGGTTGACAATGTCCTGTTCGGTTCCACCTTCGGTCGAGACAATACTCCCAAGATATTGGTAACTCTCTACTCTCTTTACCGGTTGTCCAGCAATGTTAACTTGAGTTACTGAGTTAGTGCCGAGGTTGCTGATTTTGATTTTGGCAGTATTAATCTTCAAACCCGCAACATTTGCCTCTCTTTCCACATTTGTTGTCATATGGTGTAGCTCCATAATCCTGTGTGAAAGTAAACAAACGTCGTCTGCGTAGTACAGATGTTTGAGTTGAGATGTAAGTGTCCAACGAATTCCTCCGTTTCCTGTAGATAAAGCTGCGCGAAGCATATCGCTAATAACAAACAAAAACAGTATCGGCGATAGAATGCAACCTTGTCGTACCCCACTTAGGATCTCGAATAACTCTATGCAGCACATGACATTTATGTAGAGCCATTATAGGTTGCTTTAATAATAGCTATTAGTTTATCGGGTATACCTCTCCTTAGCAAGGCGAGCCAAACGCCTTCTCAAAATGGTGACCGGAATTAAACGTACTGTTCAATAATGATCCGCAGGGTGTTGATGTGGTCGACACAGGAGGATCCAGTGCGCGAAGCATATCGCTAATAACCAACAAAAACAGTATCGGCGATAGATTGCAACCTTGTCGTACCCCACTTAGGATCTTGAATAACTCTATGCAGCACATGACATTTATGTAGAGCCATTATAGGTTGCTTTAATAATAGCTATTAGTTTATCGGGTATACCTCTCCTTAGCAAGGCGAGCCAAACGCCTTCTCAAAATGGTGACCGGAATTCCACGCACTGTTCAATAATGATCCGCAGGGTGTTGATGTGGTCGACACAGGGGGATCCAGTGCGGAAACCTGCTTGTTCGGCATCGAGTGTATCTTCCAGATATGCCTTAATTCGCCCAAGTACTACTTTGGCTATTACCTTTGCAACTGCAGGAAGAACGCAAATGCCTCTCCAGTTTTCGCACTCCATAAGACTACCTTTTTTAGGGAGCTTGACAATCATTCCCTTCTTCCACTCATCGGGGAAACTTTCTGCCTCCCAAGCTCTCTCTACAAGACAAAGCTTTGCTGATGTCGTTGGAGCGGCACGCAGAAGCTCTGCGGGTATACCATCTAGTCCTACCGACTTGTTGTTCTTTAGTGATAGTTGATCGCTGTAGCGATGTCATCTTTATCATCTTTGGGAAATGAGGTGCGAATTCGGGAAATTGTTACTTCCGGCAGCTCCGTTTGATTTGGGTGCATATCGTTAGCAAATACATGGTTAAGGACCGTAGAGAAATGCTCCTTCCATCGCTTGAGTTGATAATATTGGGTTCAGGAAAATTGTGCAAAAGTAGTAAATAACTCACATAGCAATGAAAGTTTGCAGGATTGTAGGGCTAACTAAGGAAAGTATTTTCTGAAAGTTCCCCACTCCTAAGTCTTAGGAAACTTTGGAAATTAGGATTGCTATAATAATTTTAAGATGATATAAGATATTTCTGGAATGGGAGGTAGTACAAATTTGGTTAATATCTTGAATAGCCCAAAATTAAATTTTCAGACTTTCGCGAGAGGTGGGGCACAGTGAAAAATACTTTTGGTGTTACTGGGATTCGAACCACGAACCTCCTGCTCAGAAGTCATGCTCTTATCCACTGAGCCTAGGCGCCCACATAGCCTACTAAAGCCTGACAAAAACTCTTCAGGAAGTTAACCATAACATCCAATCTGCTGGTGTATAAAACAATGGTCATATCAGTAGTTACATATGAATATGAGACTTGGGTGCTTAGCAAAAGCCACCCATTAGCCGCACCTCATAAAACTCTAACTTGACGCAGTTCACATTAATTTCCAATTCAGGCAACACCACAAAAAAGTATAAATGATAATTCAATTAAATAGTTGTTGTAAGTGACAACACTCAGCAAAAACATACATATTTCGAAGGGTGAAGTACTCGTATATGGAGTTGCATGTCGTTGTCATCAACCATCACATGGTGACTGAGATTACGACAGTTTCATATTTTCTCATATTTAATTTAACTGAGTCTGAATACGGCTGATTGCTGGTAAACAAACAACAGTGATAATTTTTATCATTTGTTTATGAAAGAAAAACATTATTACTACAATACCAACAACAAGTGATTTGCCAATGTTCATTATCAGTTTATAAATTAGGCCAAAACGTAAAAGTGAACGCAAATATTTAAGGGTAAATAAATGATGAGGTAAAACGACGAATAAGGAGTTACCGCTACGCAAGCATCTGCAGTACGATTGGCGGGCTGATCTACGCCATTCTTTCAATAAAAGCTACAAAAAAAAGGTGAAATATTCTTGAACAGCTTTGAATATTGATGCGTTGTCCAGTTTTGTCGTTTATACATTCAAAAACTACTTATGATAATTTTTATAATGAACAGACGCTCAAGTGGTTTGCACCCGTATAGTGCTAAGCGCAGCGTGGGGATTAGGAAATTAAGGAGGGAAAAATCTGAAATCTGCTTCTTAACTGTCTGCAGCAGATCGTTAAAAATTTTTAAAGATTTTTCGTCAATCATAGTCAATAATGTACTTGTGAGACAAACAGACATATTTTCACTAACAGTCATATAATGATTGATTCAATCGATTGACTATATCTATTTAAGAAGTGCATAACATGTTATCAGTAGTTTCTAAGAGTGGAATTCGAAAGTGGAGAACAATTTAAAATAACTTTTCACACGCCCATAGTAGCCTCGAAAGTAGCCCATAACAACACTAGTTATGTTATGATATAAACGTCTTTTGTTATTTACTACAATCTCAGCGAACACATTGCGCATGAGCTAGAATTCTCTTTTGTTTGTCGTTTGTGATTTCTGCTTCTCTCTCGATTTAGCAGAAAAACCGGTTTGGACGCGTGAAAAATTCATTTCTTTGTTATTTACTGCAGTCACAGCGAAAACACATTCTCACATTTCTGCTTCTCTCTCGATTTAGCAAAAAAAACCGGTTTGGACGCGTGAAAAATAGCGTACACGACTCGCAGAAAAGTGCTCATCGTGCTCGTTAGATTGCCGAGCTTCGACCTCGCACGATAAACTCCACTTTCCTTGCTCGTTCTGTAATATACTATTTCGTATACACCTAAATGACAATGCTATCGATCATTTGTCTTACGAATCTTCAAAACTTCAAAAGTACAATACAAAATTGTTTAAAAGTTTTAATCAGAAAATCAAGCAAACCGTGTCAAAGTCAAATATTTATGTCATTCATCACAACTCTAGGTTTAAGTGCTAATAAAAATTTAAAAGAACAAAACTGCTCTCCCGAAACAACCACACTAACAAGGGAATCTTCGAAAGATCAATTGCGCATACACATAGACACCCGTAAATCCAATAGTTAGGATTCATAACAAAAATATGCACTGGGATCTATAGATGCTATCGAAACTAACGCTTATGCTTGTAGCCATTAGTCGGGCATGACGGCACTACTGTTCTGAATACGGTTTCAAATTAAGGTGGGCCCATCTTAAATCTATTCGCCGAATAGTTCGGCTTAGCATCATGCGCTTATGTGCGGACCACACAACCCAAGTCGCTGTGTTGGGTAGTGCAACTGATCAATCACATTTTGTACGAGAGATTGGAGTTAAGAAGACACCGGCAAACCGAAACACAATCGCAACTTCGCATCAACAGAATATTGCGGCACGCGATTGTTAGAAAAAATTTTTAAAATTCATTTAACACGTCAGGTACACAATGCATAAAAACATCAGTGGCGAGGGAAGAAATTCTGACAAAGGTATCGGTTGAAATGAAAAAATTGTCAGAATCAAAAGTTTCCTAAATAAACCATAATATACTATTGAAGGTTAACAAATAAGCAGTTGTTATGTAAACATTCTTTAAATATCTACATAATTTGTACTTAAAATATTACATTGAGAAGACTTAAACTGACCAAACCCTAGTGTAAATCTGAGCATGAAAACAATCAATGAAAAGAAAATTAGTTGGTACAAAAATCGGGTTAATTTAAAAAAAAAACAACCCATAAAAATTAAAATTTTTCATCTAAATTCTCTAATCGCAGAAATTGATATGGGAGCCCCTCGATCCTGGGCCATTTTTTTTATTGCAGGAGAAAATCATCGAAACAGACATTTGACATCAGATGTTAAAATTGAAAATGCTCAGATCATTTTATTCTGAGCACTTAGAGCACGCTCATACTCTGAGCAAATAAGAAACACGAACATTTATCTTGATAACTCTTTGACTTTGACTCTGAACTAATTTATGAAAACGCGAAATGACAGAATATTGCGAAAACTTGTTGTTCTATCTGTAAGTTTATATCGACAACAAAAAACGACATCAATAAAAATAAAATTCAGTAAATAAAAATGTAAGTTGAATTAAGCATAAAACATTTATGTCTCGTTTTATTTGCTGGGTTCATTTGTGCGTGAGCTAAGATTTCTCTCTCTCTCTCTCTACCACCAAAACCATGCAGCGCAGCCGACTGCGCAGCACACACCGCACACAGTCCATAAAGGGCGACGAATATCTGATGCCAGTATAAATATTTAAAAAATGTATAAGGGCCTTGCGGCCGAACCCGGGACCCGATCACTACCAAATTTTCGAAAAAGTATACACATGTGTGTAAGATTTGAAGAAAATCGGGTAAATTTTTTAAAATTTTTGTATGGGAGCCCCCCGACCCCGCAGGCCGAGGGGAAAGTGTTGTCTCCGGAAATACACATGTGTGCCAAATTTCAATAAAATCGGGCTGTAGGAAGTGGGTTAAAAATTGATCGCAAGAATCCATGACAAATCCACAAACCCACAAACACACGGGCATGTGAAGTTAATATAGAGAATTTAAAAAATATATGCGCACCCTATTTCCAAATTTTAATAGAAAGTGTTGTCACCGAAAATACAGATCACATATCAACAGGCACGCGAAATTAATAGAGAGAATTTTAAAAAAAGGAGCAAAAAGAACCAATACCACCTAAATGAATGTGTGCAAAATCAGCTGGAATGGGTTTTAATTTTATTATTTTCCTACTCAGTAGCCACGCGCATTTCTACTAATCCACGGCGCCCACAAATAAATATGAAAGTTTTAAAAACATTTGAACATTAATTACGACGCAACTGACCGTTACAGTCCAGGGCATACTTTTACTCGACCATTCGTGTTATAATTTTGCACACAAATGGATCTCCTCTCAAATTTAATGCCATATCCGAAAGCCCAATTGAGGATTTTCCATGACAATTATTACTCTCGGACGATTGTCAGATATTCCCGAGATGTGGGACAGTTTTTGTGTTTTTCTGGGATTCGAACTTCAAACCTTGCGCTCAGTAGTCCAAGGCAAAGTGCAAGTGTTTCGTTGCAAGTGTGCCGTTGCCGTGCCACGTGCCAGCAAATATAAAATGCGTTTGCCTTCCTTGATCGGGTAGCTCAGCTTCAACTGCTTAAAACTCATTATGGCATATGATGTGTGTGCGTGTGAGTGACAAAATACGAGTGCGGGCTGAAAAGCCTAGGCAAGAAAACACAACTTTTTTCGGCATAATTCAATTTATTTCCCAACAAAGTCTCCTTTAAGATTAATACCCTTCGTCCAAAGATATTCCAATTTTTAGATACCCTCCAAATAATACGATTTCTGTAAGCCCTAAAAAGAGGCCTCTGTTTTAGTGATGACTTCCTCATTCGACCGAAATCTCTTACAACCGAGCCATTTCCTTAGGTTTTGGAAAAAGATAATAGTCGGTGGGACTGAGTCTGGAGAATAAGGTAGACGAGGAACAGGAACCAATTCGTAGCGCAATTAATGTAATTTTGCCATTTAGACTGCGGACTTGTGTATCGTTGCATTGTCTTGGTGGAAAATCACTTTTTTCTTCGCCAAATGCAGCCGCTTTATCTTCAAATCGGCGTCGAATCGATCCAACAGCTCAGCATAATATATGCTGGTGATTGTTTTGCCATTTTCAAGATAATCTATGTGAATGATTTGTTTATACATAAACTTATTGCCAAGGGAGAACTTCGTCTTGGCAATAAGGTGGACTAAGCCCTTTATTAAGTGCAGGAGGCTCTTGGTAACACCAAAAGTATTTTTCACCGTGTCCCACATCTCGCGATTGTCTGAAAAACGTCCGAAAGGTAATAACTTATCACGGAAAGCTTCTCAATTCGCCGTTTGTGTGCAAAAATAAGCATGCACAACACAAATGGTCGCGAGAAACCAGGCCTTGGACCGCAACGGTCTGTCGCGCCGAATATTATTATTTTGTGCCCTTTATTAAAATTAAAAAGAAAAAATCGAAGGAATAATGTAATTTACAACATATCACATTCCTCACTTTTGTAGCCGGTTTCAATTTATTTTCTCAGAATTCTTCCTGATTCATTGAAAAAGCAATGCGGAAAAACAAAAACTAAAACGACGCGAGCCCAATGCTTTAATCAATCGAACATGGTCAGGGAAGACTACAAAATACCCTGATTAAGAATATATTAGAATTAAATATTATGACGTAATTGATACCACGTGAATATGAGAAAACTGTGGCCATGACCTTGTTGGCCGACAGCCCCACCTTGGCTTTGTTTTGCTTTGATTCGCCAGAAGCAGTCCACTATATCGACTGTTCCTTTTCCTTTAGGGTATTGTGATAGATCCGTGTTTCGTCCGAGGTTACGAAACGGCGCAAAAACTAATTTTTGTCGCGGTCGAACATCGCCCAACATTCATATGAAATTGCCACACTGTCATGCTTGTTGTCAAAAGAAAGCAAATGCGACGCCCATCTGGCAGCGATCTTCCTAAGTCCCAAATATTCATGCACTATAATCTCAACTCATTCACATAAAATACAGCTTCAGCAATCCCGCGTACATTCATTCATTTTATAGACTATTTCTGGTGGATACTGCCTGATCACTGCCTTATATTAAATTTTATTGATTTTTGTAAAAACACAAAAGTTTTTTTTTTCAATGACTGTCATAGACAAAATAAATTTGACAACAAATTTCACATAAATCATTTGAAGGATAGTATGTACAAAAGGCAACTTTTTTTTTTAAACTTTTTTTTTTTAAGCTTTTAAACTGGTAGCCTAGGTTGCCTAGGCCAATTACTTTTTAGCCAGCCCTCATAAGTAAATCGATGAACAAATTTGACAGAAAGCAACTGAAGGATAGTATGTACGAAAGCTACAATTTTTTGATACTGGTAGCGCCATCTCTTGACTGGGTCTATTAATTTTTATCCCGCTTGCTTCACGTTTGGATTGTATTCCCCTTTTTTGTGACTTACTCCAAGGAAAGAAAAGAAAGCAATGCATTGAAGGAGGTAGCCCCGTAGGAATCGGATTATATGGAGCCACCGCCACTGAAATATCAATTAATATGCATTTAAATGATTGAGACCGCACCTGCATGAATGATTAATCAACGAAAGATGTATGAAAAGCGCAATTTGTGTGTGTGTATGTAAAAGCAATAGAAGATGCGTTGTTTGCCTCACCTATATTTGCATACACGAGTACCACACAAACAAACGAACTTACCCGTGTGTTCTGTTCGCTCGTTCGGCCGGCCGTTAGCGAGCATTTGCGAATTACGAGTACGACCTACGAGGTGTTGCCGCTGCTGATTTAATTAACTGATTACATAAAGTGCATTTCCGACAATTAGAATGCATAATTATTGCTCGCAACTTGAATGATCTATTGGAATGTAGTATGTAATTGTTTGTATGTCTTTACATATACGAGTATATATTTTTAACGCTGGATGTTATTCTGATTGATTGAGTTGCCTGATTCTAATCACAAAATGACAGCAGGTGTTGCCATAAAACGTGAAGGAATTTAGCCAGTTTCATTACTAGGTATGCAAAGATTATAAAATGTAGGATCAGTAGAATCGTTTGTTCTTTGTATTTCAATAATTATAAAAAGCATCTCGAAGGCACAATGACAGGAAATCCCGTCAAATGTCAACAATTTGACAGGAATTCCCGTCTAATGTCGACAATTTGATAATTCTTCTAATGGACATTACTTATCTGCCACCATACAATTTCTGAGAAATAAGGAATCCCAAAAACCAATCCCGCGATGGTGCATTGATGTACGGGAAGTATAAAAGGTGGAACCGATGACAGGTGACAGCTGAAAAAAAGATATGCAATGAATGCAAAGCCATAGTAGAACTTTATAAAACAACTAGTTGTTAACCCGCCAACCCCATCCATCAATACACCGTTTACACCCAACTGACCGCTATACCCACTGAAACCATCAAGACCTTTGAGGCCCGCCTCCATCTACCCACCACGGATCCAAAATCATGAATTATGGTCGCGATTTCATACATAAATCCCATGGAAAACGGCATTTTTTCAGTTTTTCCCCAATTTTCCACTTTTTCCCCAAATTATCAGGTTTCTATAATCATCCCTGGACTATTATGAACATTTTAATAAAAAATGAGCCAAATCGGTTAAGCCGTTTAACCGTTAAAAGGTAACAGACAGACAGACGGAGTTACTTTCTCATTAATAATATTAGTATAGACTAGTATGAATGAGAGAAATCGCCATTCCAATGAACGTATACAACGGACTCCGACAACTGACAAGCTGGATTAGAAAAGCTCCTTTCATACCTCATAGTAATTTTCGGAAAAACTCGGGTACATACCCACGGAACGGAGCCCTGGTGGTATACATACCACAGGTGGGGAAGAAAGAACTTGACCGAAGTCCTACAAACCAGAGCCTAACGTTGTTTGCCTTGATGACACTCGAAAAGGTTATTGACAATTTTATAAGGTCAGTATTGTATTGGGAAAGCACTTCCACGAACTCAGAACTGTGGGAAATGACTAGGAGCATCAGGAAAACCCTTGCCAACAAGGAAATCTACCTAAGGCATCGAATAGACTTTCAACAACGCATCTCATGATGCGAGAAGGAGAGAGGAGATCAGATGGATGTTTAAGATGCTGCGTACAAGAACATTTAGAACGAACACCAACAATCAGTAGTATTAAACGCAAAAAGAGCGATCATGGTATTGCAGGCAAATTGTGGGTGGACTTTTTGTACACCAAAATCACATACGGAGTAGGAGCAAGGACAGAAAGGACCAAACTAAGCTACACAAAAAGAGAGAATTTAAAAAAGTTGAGAGGATAGCTTATAGTTTAAAAACAAGTGCCACCAAGACCTGCCCCACAGAAGGAATGTAGGCGATCCTTAGACTGCTTCCACTACATGTGGTGGTGACAGTCAAAGCTAAGGAGATTAAGCTACGTTTAAGGGACGCCAGGACAAGAAAATAAGTGGACTCACTTGCCGCTAGCAAGCATACCATGTGATAACATGGTGCGAAATCTTGACTTCAATAAAAACGTTGAAGTCGCACATAGCACAATGAAGAATGAATTAAGGTCTGAAACTAAAAACCAAATACATCCGAGAGCCATAAAATAGTATACGGATGGATTAAAGAAAACAGAAGGTACTAGTGCGATAGTACTCCGAAGCATATTCCAAACAGAGGTGCTAGCTTCAATCTGTAAAAGAAGTTCATGAGGCAGAGAATTTCCATCATGATGGACAGCCAAGTAGCAATAAGGACCCAGGATGCATTCCACATCACGTCAAAACTGATCTATTCTGGGTGCCGGGACATGTCGGTAAAAACAGAGAACGAGGCATCAGAGGAGCTCACGAACAAGGGAGCAAAAAATTCGCTAGTAGAGTTAGATCAATTCTGTGGTATCATCATCATGGTAGTTGGTTCTACAACCGGGGTCTGGTCTTGGCCACCCACAAAAAATCTCCCCACCGGTCCCGATTGTACAGTTTGGCATCTCTAAATTCTGGGCGTCCTCGCCCACGCCGTCCTTCCAGCGTAGCCTTGGCCGGTCTCGCTGTCGTGTCCCATAAATGCTACCGTAAAGGACTTTCCTAGCAAGATCTTCTTCGCTCATGCGAGCTAGGTGTCCTGTCCACCGGAGCCTACAGACTTAATTCTCTCCACGATGTCGACATCGCGGTAACACTCGTTGATCTCAGCATTATAGTCTCTGAAATCGTCCTTGCTCACATACGGGGCCAACAATTCTCTTTAAGACTTTTCTCACTAACGCGGCTTAAAGGTCAGAATGCTTTTCGCTAAGCACGCGAGTCCCGGATCCATATGTGAGTGCGGGTATGACTATTGTCTTATATACTAGAAGCTTGGATGTTATTGTTAGATTCTTGGGTTTCTAACAACGGGTCTTGGGCTTCTAACAACGATGTCTATATCGTCTGCGTAAGCCAGTATCTGAATGGACTTTTAGAGGATTTTTCCTCTCATCGTTGCGTCAGAGTCTTGGATCACTTTCTTCAACGCCAGGTTGAAGAGGACGCGGGCCAGTCCATCCCCTTATCGGAGCCCGTTATAGATGTTGAATAGGCGTGATAGTTCTCTGGATATTTTTACTTGGCTTATTGTAAACTCTAGACATTTTTTCATCATCTGCTTAAGATGATGGTCAGTTATTAATTTGTGTGGGATGAAGTCACACTGGTATGGGCCAATGATGACTTAAGCTCATGGATCCTGTCTTGAAGGATAGTGGAGAAAAGCTTATACGCGGTATACCACTATAATTGCTGCGCTTTGTGATATCTCCCTTCTTATGTATGGGGTACAGGATGCCTTTTCGCCAGTTTTATGGTATCGGTTCCTCCTCTCATACTTGCACTTTTATTTCATGAATTGATTGGTGTAGTGCAGAGCCTCCTGAGCTGAGCTGATCGTTGAAATACCATCTTATTATTATTATTTTTAAGACGATTTCTTTTTCATTATGTGGGGAATCCTCTGTAGATGCTGCATCGAGGACCCTACAGAGAGCAAATTATGCTTTCAGCTTGTCACATTGTCTAATACGACGAACCAAAAAACAAAGGTACTCATATACAAGCAGATTATCCGCCCGGTTATATGCTATGGGCGTGAACGTTAATGAGGCTTCCGTTTTTAAATCTGCCCCGCTTGCGAATGGTGCATAGCCGTTCATTTATTACTTTAAAGCCGATAACGGTGGGTTTCATTCTTTTGCTGACTAGAAACCCCGCCCCGAGCACATGATGTCATATATGTCAATTCTGATATTTGTAAGGCACCATTCCATCGCATATCCTAGATTGATGTTATGTCAGCATTATATTTAGTCAGGGTATCGGCTAGCTGCTATGCAGCTCGAGCTCTATACAGTAAACGTACGTTCCATGAGAAAATTCTCTTAAATCGACAAATCATCAGTGTATCCAGGGCTGATTTGGGCTTCCGTGATAGTTTTTTTTACAGACGATGCTATTAGCCCTAGCCCGATCATTCAGATTATCCTGTTTTGGAGAAAAATTACCAGCGGCCACCATGTGGAGGTTTAATCGCACTTCCGCCAGTCAGAGATAGTTACAACCTTGTCCAATTCTCTACCGCAGGCACTACCGTGTCCTGCAGTATACGCTAAGGCTGCTACAAACGAAGACAGTGCCCGTTCTAGACATTCGAAGTACTAGCAGCCTTGCACCTTTTATCTTCCGAGTTTAACCAAGTATCAGACCAACCCAGAAAAGTTTCCATCGGAGTCTGAGCGGCATTCGCAGCATTCACTCCATATCATTAGGTTCTCAAGAGCCTGATATGTTCGCGATTCGTCAATTTTGAGAAAAAGTAACTCCTGCATGAAAGTCATGAGATGTTAACCTTAACAATAAAGAATACTCCGATGAATAGCAATAATGGTTACTTTAATTCTGTCGTTTATAAGCGAAGTAGCTCTCATAAAGTGAGTTATTTAACAAGAAATATGCTTTTAATGCTTTCCCAAAGTATAAAACTGTTGCCACGATTATTTTAGAATAACAAAAATATGTAATTGCAAAAATTCAAATTCAATTTATTTATTTATCATATTTCTAAATATTTATTCTTAAAAGAATAGTTGTTGTATAATACGTATAAGATATAACTACAAATATATATGGAAATAAGATCATCAATATGTGGAAATACCTTGGAATGGCAAAAAAAACATTAAAAATAAAATGAAAATAACACTAAAACAATAGATAATACGATTTGCAAATCCCCTTTGTGGCAATGAAATTCAGGTGCGTCACTTCGACTGGGTTTTGTGTGTGTGTGTGTGTGTGTGTGTGGTGTGTGTAAAGTACAATAAACTTATAGCCTTAAAGTCTTTAAAAATGCAATGATTACAGTTAACAGCACGAAGATTCAAACTATTAAACGAAATGCTTATTATAACTAATTGGCAAAGAAGATCACCAGCGAGTCTGCCCCAATAAATTGAGCAAAAGCGATGGTAACTACAAACAAAAGCACACATAAACGCTCTTAATTGCTAGATAATTCTTATTATTGCTTATTGGTTAACAAACATTACAAATGTAAATGTTGGTGCTATGTAGTGTTTGTCTTGTTGTTTGCCAACGACGGCGGGTTCACTTAAAAGTGTCGAGCTCAAGGCAGGTAATCAGCTGAGTTTTCCTGTTGTGGTAGAACGACGGTCACATTGCCACCATGTTCTTTTAAGGCAATTGGTGTGGCTGCATGATTATTATTGACTTGTCTATTAACCCCAGCTACAGCTGCTTTAACGTTATTTTCCATCGTCGTAATAAAGTACGGCCGATATAACTGCTTTGGAGGTTTGCTGGTGGCGGTATAGTTGTCTTGTTTCCTGATAGCCTTCTGTAGCTGCACTTGTGGGTTATTGTTTCGTGTGTCGTTCTTCATGACGTCCTTCGAACTGGGTGTATTGAATTTGCTTGCTGGTCGAAAATTCCTCGGAATCATATCGGGTTTCAGTTGGACCTCTGTTGTGTTAAGCACCTCACAGTCGATTTGCATGAGAACGACGCCACCATTTATAGAAGGATCACCGGCGGGCAGCATAAAAGACATTTTCGGTCGTGTCGTTTTGTTGTATGCTGCGGCCGGAAGAAGGATGTGATCGGAATTGAAGGAAACAACATAGAATGTGTCATCCCGTCGATTGATCCCCTCGAAGAGCCGCATATACTCGTCATTGATGTGTGGTTTAAATAATTGAATAGAGTTCTGTGCAGGTATGTCGGTAGCCTCAACCTGCTTCCGCTTTTGCTTGCCACGTAATGCAGACCGATTGAAGAAATACTTCTTGTTTCGCTTTACCGTGGCATGGTTCGACCTTACTTTACCAGAAGAAGCTTCTTGCAGTGGTGGCAATTCTAGCGACTTCAGTTCAAAGTAGTCTGAGGTCAATTTGAATGTCATTGGATTCACAATTGGTTCTGGCTGTGAACTCAAATTTAGATAATCATTGACGACAATCCATTTGCGTAGCTCGCTGGCCAAACGGAGATTTTCCGTTTGATTTGTACTCATCGGGCATTTGGGGTAAATGGTCCCAGCAAGTGGGTGGGTTTTATTTGTCAATGGCAAGTTCGCTAGAGACTTCATTAGTTTTACCTCTAAATTTGGCTCTGTATCAGTTTGATTCCACTCCTGACTCTCCTCCACCCACAAAAGACCACGCCGTCCTGGCACTATACGAGGAAGATCAATTCCATCGGAATGTGGATGCAAATCTCTAGCTGGACCACCATGCAAAATGTCTTGCGAGAAATACGTGTGAAAACTTCCAATGTTCATCGAGACCATAAACACCATTGCAAGAAGCAGAGCGGTGTTCTTTTTCATATTCGAATTAAGAAATCGATTTTGGAATTTATTTCCTGTCCTGTGGGGGGTATTGGCAGCGACAGCGGAGTAGCTGGTGGATGATGTGACAATCGGATTATTATTGCCAATAAATTCACTTTTATTGCACTGACATGTCTGGCCTAGGACGTTAAGTTGATGCTGCAGAGATTTGTTTTCCTGCAAAGACATAAAAAGTGTTATTAAATGGATATAGCATTTTTGATAGAGAATCATTCAATGCTTATCAAGTGTCTGTCTGTTTGCTGAACATACTTCAATTATGAGAATAAACGAAAACATAAACATGATAAGATAAAACGAAAAAAAAAAAACAATCGACCAGTGAACTCACCCGTTTCAGGGAGCTGTTTTCTTTTTCTAAAGTTTCTATGCGTGTCTCCAGAGAAACGACATATTCCTTTTTCTTTTTACGCGATAGTGACGCTGACTCACGATTCTTGATCATTCGTTGCTGCTTTTTTAGAGTTTTCTCATCGAATTTACTTTTAAAAATGCCAGCACCGGGTCGGTTTGAAGTTGGCTTATTAACCAGAGAAGATCTTTTAGTTACTTCTTGCATATCAGCAGGTTGCGTTAACCTAACTTTCGGTAATGTAATTGGCTTCTTTTGAGGCACGGCAGCGTTAGCATTTTCCTGCGCACTTGTTTTCATAATTATCTTTGGCAATTGACTGAAGCTAATTGACTTGCAGTTGGCTTTAGCACCGCCAGTTCCACTTTGAAGTTTCTGCATAAGCGCTTTGAAGTCGGACGATGAGAGAAAAACAGTCTTTGGTTTTGCTGAATTTGCGTTAGTGGAAATTTTAGCTGTCGCTGGTGGTTTTGGGGTGATCTTAACGGGCATTGGCGATTTGAAATTCGATGTAGCTGTTGTCATTGTCGAGAGGGGAACTGTTTTAACGGGAATTAATGTTCCTTGAAGAATACTGAATGCCTGTGGTTGCGTTAGTGGCTGGGTAATAGTTTGTCCTACCTGAACGGGCGTTGATGCCTGCAATGGCATTATATTGGTGGGAGCCGTGTAAACGTTATTACCTGGTGAAACCGGTGGCGTGTCCATATTTGTAACGCTAACGCCACTGTGCGGAATAGACGACTCGTTTGTCAAGTGTACAGAGGATGAATCACTTGCCAATTCACTAATTCCAGTTGTTGCAAAATATTGGCTTGTTTGAGAATTGGTGCTCCCAGCCATAGTGGATACATCACTTGCCAATTCACTACTTTCAGTTGCAGCAAAAAATTGGCTCACGGTCCCAGCCACAGAGGATACATCACTACTTCCAGTTACTGAATAATAGTTACTCGTTGGAGACGATGCTCCTCGTTTCACAGAGAATGCATCACTTTGTAATTCACTACTTTCAGTTGCTGCAAAATAGAGGCTTGTTGGAGACGGCACGGTCCCAGTCACAGAGGAAACATCACTAATACCAACTGCTGCAAAATAGTTGCTCGTTGGAGACGGCGTGCTTCGTGTCACAGAGGATGCATCACTTTGTAACTCACTACTTCCAGTGTCTGCAAAATAGTTACTTAATGTAGACTGCGTGCTCCATGCCACAGAGGAGGCATCACTCTGTAATTCATTACTACAAGTAGTGGCAAATCCGTTGCTTGTTGGAGACGGCGTGCTACGTGTGTCCTCCATTTTTATGTCATCATTGAAAAAATTTATAAAATCATCTGGATTGAAGTTCTCTTCGGATGAAGACAAAGACGACCTTGTTGACTGGCATTCAGTCTTTATGCTATTGTAATCCAGTGAAAAGGAGGATATTCCAGACAGAGAAGGAGATGGAAAATTGGCATAATTGTCACCAAAGCTGGGACTTTCCTCTAATGGCCACTGAGGTTGTGAATCGATGGTGGATTGAAGATTCCTGTCAGTGCTGAGAAGAATCTCTTCTAGTTCATCCATTATGTATTTTGGAGTCAGCAGCGATGCATACTCATCATCTACAAATAAATACGAAAATCATTGAGTGTTCAATAAGGAAGTCAAAAACTACAAAACACGCGGAAGCAAAAATAAAAACTGTGGGCGTGTTCCGCATCAGTCTTACCACAGAATGTCTCACATGGATCTGATTCCATTATTGTGATTGTTAGACCGACACTTCAAAAGTCCTATACAAAAATAAATATTTTGTTAATTGTTTTATTCGATGAAACACAAAGCCGGCAACAATATATATTTTTTTCACTATCACCGGTGCAGTGCATTGACATCAGATGAACAATTCAACAAATACTTTTGTCTACGATGGCAAAGAGGTTGTGCAAGAATTCCTAATAGAACAACACAGAAACACACAACTGCAAGAATCAATGACAATGGTTCGCTTATTAGCGACCTTACAAAATGTTAGAATTTTTTACTTGTTCAAAATACACATTACAAAAAGGTCGTGTTTTTGTTATGTCGAAGAAATCCAAGAAATTCTAATTCCGAGATATTCGATAAATCCGATAATTTTTTTCTCTGATAAAATCCGTCAGATCGAATTATCTACTGTCTTTCTTTAGTATCAGAGAAAAGTTTTATTTCTCACCTGAATGCTCCATAGTAGTCGACATGTCTCATGTTTAAAGAAACAAAAAATAGACAGCTGTCAAGAAATGTTCTGTATATTTTTTTCAGAGTAAGAAGATCATAGCAAAGAATTATCGGAGCGTAAAAAAGAAACGCTTCAGAGAAAAAAGATTTCTCGGAGAATAATAAAAAAAGGACAGTTCAGAATTCTGACAATTGAAATATCAGCTCTCCAAGTACTCCAACATAAAAAACACAGCCAGAAATTGTATTCTAGACTAATCTTAATTTTTTCCTAAAAACTCTGCACCAGAGTGGTTTCTCGGCTGTCAAGTTGTTCCCTAAAATACCACTCTACCATAGAGCGAAAACAGATATCATTTGGAAGATTTTCGCCTTTCGTGTTCGATTTCCTTTTTGAAAATATCTGCGCTCGTGCGCGCTCTGGCCAGAGTTTTAAGGAGAAAAAAAATTAAGATAAGTAATCTATTTGCATATAAACGAATTTAAATTAATAAATATTTTTGCCAATAAAATTTCAAAAAGAATAATACAATTTTTTTTATTATTTCAAAATATATTCCGAAACTGAGCCGCAATCATAAAAACAAAGGAGAGGTCAACTTTTAAGTTACAGATTTTTTCTTTAACATGATATCAACTTTTTAATTTGTTAGAATTGGTAGCACCTCTACGATGACTTAGAAAGGAAAATATTTTCGAGAAATAACCGAATTATATGTCTAAAACTAACTTCTTATGTAATACACTATTTACACTCTTACATTACACTCTTTCTTTTTATTATTTACGAAAATCTGTTCTATTTCGAGTGTTTAGTTCCTTTTTAAAACACAAACTAGACAACCACATTTTCAGAACTATTTAGTTATTGTGCCTTTTTTTTCTAAACAGTATTATTATGTTTTCATACCTATATAAACAACAATCGCGGTATAGAAAACCCTCGATAAGTTCTGTTTCTGTTTAATAAATAAGTATATAAGCATGCTCTCACAATGGACAGTACTAAAGAATTACAAAATTGTATGGGTTTCCAGCATAACGACCAAACGTTTTTTTTGTCAAAACCAAAATCCATGCAATCTTGTAAGTCTTTAGTAGTAAGTTTTTCCATTTTGGGAGCACCCTAAGTATATTAATGTCTCTGCCAATTGAACAAACCATACCAACGGGTAAGCTGCCAAAATGACAGTTTTCGTGGTTAACGCTTTGCAAATGAAACTTCAAACCGAAACCAAGATGAGTAAATGAAAACTGCGTTTTAGGAAGTTTTTTAATCTACATATTTGTACTTGTTTTAATTCATTTATCCAGTCTCTAAAAAATAAAAAACTTATATTTTGCAAAATTATTTCCTATTAAAGACGTTTTAGTTCATAAATTCACAATTTGTATCAAATTGCCGTATGAAGTTAGCTATGAAGTCTAGCAAATTGGTTCCACACGTTGCGGCTAGAATATAACGCAAGCCATATAAAAATTTAAATCTAACAAACAAAACCATAACAAGGTTCGAGTGTCGGATATAATTACTTAACATTTTACAGTATTTGACGTTGTCCGACGTATTCGGTGTATTCCGACAAAAGCGTCAGCAACAATTGAATTTGTTGATTCCTACGCCGTTGGCGACGTGAGCAACATTGCAACTGACCAAATCCATTAAGAAGAAATCTTAACTTTACCCAGTAAAAGGGAAGAGTAAAAAATTTATTTTGTGTCGTCAACATTTTTCATTGTACTGATGAAGTGATGTCCAACAAACACCACTAAGGCTGTGTTTTTTTTAAGTCAGAGAAATCGGAGAAAACAATTAGTTCCGAGCTCTAATATAGCTGTATTTTATTTGGAATCTGAATCCGTATTCGAATGTCAAAACCAGCCAATCAGCAGGTTTTCAGAATCCAAAGAAGGAATTCGACAGTGCAATTGTTGTTGTAATTTCCAATTCGAATTCAAATAAATACAGCTTTTATCCAATAATTTTTTTCTGATCAGATCAGATCCGTTTGTATTTTGCTTAGTTTTATTTTAAAAAAGTTATAGAATTTTATTTCTTTAAAAAGAGAAAAAAAGCAATATGACGTGAGAAGAAGTTATACAGAAGTTACAAAATCTTGTTCATTTTATTGGGAACGTTAAATGCTATTCCTATTCTTGTGCCAATAAATTGTTGCCTATTTTCGGTATAACAATAATAAAAGGCGGGTTTTTTCTCGGACAAGCTTGTCAACGACAACACAAAATATTGAGTAAAATACTGTGAATTTATTAGTTTTTAGTACAAAACTCTGCCTAACTTTATTCCACTGATTTGACAACCTTCCTTTGCTAATGTGTTTTTTTGTTTGAATTAATTTGATTTTGTTTCGTTAATGTGCTTAAAGATATAAATATAATAATAAAAATATAAATAATAAGTAACAACACACAAAAAAAAATCGTGTTCTAAAAACATCTCAACTTTAATTTCCGTCATATTTCCGCTTCAGCAAGTTAAATAAAAATTTGTGTATTAGTCTCGAAGGCTTTAAATTTAAGCAATAAAAAATGTATTTATTTGGTTTTGGTAGAAATTATCTTCAAAACTTTACAGTAATTTTTGTAATGTTTCTGAAAAAATTTGATGTTCATGGAACAACTCTAAATGTAAATAACAAACAATGCAATTTGTCATATGTCAATGATTTGTCAAAGTCAAATCACGAATGAAATTTATCCCTGGCTAGACTTTAATTTATACGAACTTGAAATAGTTCCAGTTCCTCTGCCTAGTTTTTCTTTTCTTTCCTACTATAAGTTAATAAATAATAAAATATATTTCTGATACTTACGCTTGTGAAGTATTATAATGGCGACATATAACAACCAGCATTGGTTATTGTCGCACATACGAAATTCATTCATTTCCACTGACGATACTGGAATGTGCGAAACTGTTATGCTTAGTGATGATTTACCAAATCAATTTCTACAGAAATTTCAAGGCGTTTCAGAGCGAACGCAACACCACTACCTACATCGGAAGTCGACAGGCAGCGTAGGAAGCGGAATCGTTGCTGGTGCTGGCTCATCTTTAAGTAAAAATAATACCAGGCCTCCGGACCCACCACATCAACAGTTGACAGAAGTTGATTTCATGTGTTACCCAGGACTCGATCAGAGCGACGACGAGGATATGGACCCAACATCTCATTCGTTCGACATCCAAATGTATCCTGAAATGAGTGCACACCGTTTCCGGTCGAACACTGCCCAAAAACTAGAAAAGATGGACATTGCAAAGCGTAGGGCTGCTCGCACCAAATGTATTAATTTTGACGAAGCAGTTGCCATACCCGAGCGAAGTGATCTGTTTGAACGAAAAAAATTGCCAAAAATAACACCAAAGACAATGCCCATTGAGGGGAGTAAAGACACGGACGAAGATATCGATGATAACTCTACCATTACCAGCCAGTTGACTCTGCAATTGGTTAATAGTCCTAAGCAAGCGCAAAATAAGTTTATGGAGTATGCTCGTTTCGACGGTACCTCGCAGACGGGCATCCAGACGAAGCGAATTAACGTTTTCCTAAGTATGTTGCCTGCAAAGGACCGTGACTATCCAATGAAAATATGCGTTGTGGCCACTGCAAAAATTATCGAAGTGATCGGCCTGATATGTTACAAGTGTATGATCCAATACCCTGACGTACCACTGAAGAGCATTCGACACTACGGACTCTATTTGACCGAGGACAACGATGATATGGAGGACTTTCCGCCCTTGGACTTGAAAGAACCTTGCTCGAAGTTTGGTTTTTCGCATTTAACGTTGGCTGAACGTCGCCCTCTGGCGCATGTGACGCGCATCGACTACCAATCACTGTCAATGACGTCCGAAGATGAGAAAATGGGTGCGGCAGGTGTGCGGGATGTCCATGAAAGTGGGACAAACTTGGCCACCTACGAAGAACGCATGATTAGTCACAACGACATGATTGAAGCACCATTGTATCGAACGTATCGTCTCAACATTGTCGACAAACGATTTTTCAAGACAGAAGTACAGCTGGGCATCTCGGGTGAGCGCATTGAAATCGACCAGCAAAAACATGCCAAGTTTTGGACCAAACATAAGGCAATGACGTATAGCATCGATATGATCGCTTATTGTGAAATTATCGAGCGGCGCAACCAGAAGGCTGTTTTACGAATGTGGATAAAGCAAACCCCATCAGCGACACCCTCACCGTCATCCTCAGCAGCAACTGCAGTCGATCCCAAAATTGGCGACGCGACTTCAGCAACTGCTACAGACATCGGTATGACATTGACGCATTTCCCAACAAGTCCTGGACACTTTACCGGAATCTCATCGCCATTTGCCTTCTTTAGCACATCATCAGCATCCGGTGTTGCTGCTGGCAGTCATCAGCATCATCCAATGCGTTTTAAGCACTTCGACTTTGAGACGGAAGTGAATGTCGCCCAACACATACTCAACAAAATGAATTTCATTCTTGATGTTCGCTCAAGTGACACACGTAGGGAATTTCTCAATATACGCGAGCGAAAACGAGAGAAGCAACAGGCCAAAAAGTTACAGAAGACCTAATGGTATAGCCGCAAAAGCGAACGGAAGCACAGTTAGTTGGATGCTGTCGCTTACCCTAAAATATAAGGCTACATTTTCCTATTTTGAATTTCGCATTTACAAGAACTGACTACAAACAATATGGCAATTCGGAAACTGCCACTCCATTCGTGGAGCATGACCTTCAAAGATGTTAATCTGTGCTACTTAGTACATCATTAAGTATTCCTCATTTAATTGTAATTTTACTTTTCATTCTATTATCATCATCTTCATTGTAAAGCCACAGTTCACCTTATATCTACAGATATGTTCTGACATTAAAGATAATATTTAGAACAAAATAATATGAAGTGTACCCTCACTTTAAGAAAACAATAAAGCAAACAAATCTTAACTCTTACTCTTGCCATTCATGTGCATTTTCCATTCAGGCAGCGATGGTTTAAATGTGGGTGTGGAAAACTGAAAAGGCAGCGCCAATGAGAAAGTAACTTACTAATTTTACTCAAGAATTTATGAAAACAATGTTGCCTTTGCCATATTTTGCGATCTCACAGCCAAAGTGATCGAGAACGACCTGAGGTTGTGTGTTATTTTGGTTATAAGTCACGTCCAACTGTAGTACGTAGATGCACATGCGATTTACTATGACGATCTTAATAATATTGTAGTAACAATATTTTATTTTAAAAAACGAATTGAACAATGCGTATCCGCCTAATTAGATTATGCGAAATAGCGAAATCGTAGAGAATTTTGTTGTTTTTCTTTTTTGAATCTGAGCTCATTTTACGGTGATCAGTTACGGCGGTAATATCGAATTCGTAGCGTTTATCAGTTATTTTTGCTCGTGGAAAAATATTAATTTACAATGGTATTTTATGTTAACTTTTTGCTTTTTGCTAAATTTCGAAATAATTTTAATTCCCTTGCTTAGCAGGTCAAAATAGCTATTTTTCTCTTAGTAAATAGCTTCATTAAGAGCGACAACTTACCCCTATTTGCCAACAAAAATTCTGAAGGAATAATGAACTTTATTGGAACAACTGATGATTCTTCCCCACAATCTTCGTCACAGACAACAGAAAGTACAACCACAGAAAGTGTCACATCTGCTGGAATCACTGAAAATATGTCTATCCAAACAGATTCCTCATTTGGAACCACTGCATCGGATTCTTCTATGCAAACCGACGATATTAATGGAGCAATTGATGATTCTAACACACAAACTTCGTCAGAGACAAAACAAAGTACAACTGCAGACAGTGTCACATATGCTGTAACCACTGAAAATATGTCTATCCAAACAGATTCCTCATTTGGAACCACTGCATCGGATTCTTCTATGCAAACCCACGATATTACTGGAGAAATTGATGATTCTAACACACAAACTTCGTCAGAGACAACAGAAAGTACAACCACAGAAAGTGTCAAATCTGCTGGAACCACTGAAAATATGTCTATCCGAACAGATTCCTCATTTGGAACCACTGCATCGGATTCTTCTATGCAAACCGACGATATTACTGAAGCAATTGATGATTCTTACACACAAACTTCGTCAGAGACAACAGAAAGTACAACTAAAGAAAAAGTCACATCTGCTGTAACCACTGAAAATATGTCTATCCAAACAGATTCCTCATTTGGAACCACTGCATCGGTTGCTTCTATGCACACCGAAGATTTCACTGGAACAACTGATGATTTTTCCAAACAAACTTCGTCAGATACAACAGAAAGTACAACCACAGAAAGTGTCACATCTGCTGGAACGACTGAAAATATGTCTATCCGAACCGATTCCTCATTTGGAACAGCTGCATCGATTGCTTCTATGAAAACCGACGATTTCACTGGAACAACTGATGATTTTTCCACACAAACTTCGTCACAGATAACAGAAAGTACAACTACAGACAGTGTCACATATGCTGTAACCACTGAAAATATGTCTATCCAAACAGATTCCTCATTTGGAACCACTGCATCGGATTCTTCTGTGCAAACCGACGATATTACTGGAGCAATTGCTGATTCTAACACACAAACTTCGTCAGAGACAACAAAAAGTACAACTACAGAAAGTGTCACATCTGCTGTAACCACTGAAAATATGTCTATCCAAACAGATTCCTCATTTGGAACCACTGCATCCGATTCTTCTATGCAAACCGACGATATTACTGGAGCAATTGATGATTCTAACACACAAACTTCGTCAGAGACAAAAGAAAGTACAAACACAGAAAGTGTCACATCTGCTGTAACCACTGAAAATATCTCTATCCAAACAGATTCCTCATTTGGAACCACTGCATCAGATTCTTCTATGCAAACCGACGATTTTACTGGAGCAATTGATGATTCTAACACACAAACTTCGTCAGAGACAACAAAAAGTACAACTACAGAAAGTGTCACATCTGCTGTAACCACTGAAGATACGTCTATCCAAACAGATTCCTCATTTGGAACCACTGCATCTGATTCTTCTATGCAAACCCACGATATTACTGGAGAAATTGATGATTCTAACACACAAACTTCGTCAGAGACAACAGAAAGTACAAACACAGAAATTGTCACATCTGCTGTAACCACTGAAAATACGTCTATCCAAACAGATTCCTTATTTGGAACCACTGTATCAGATTCTTCTATGCAAACCGACGATATTACTGGAGCAATTGATGATTCTAACACACAAACTTCGTCAGAGATGAAAGAAAGTACAAACACAGAAAGTATCACTGAAAATATGTCTATCCAAACAGATTCCTCATTTGGAACCACTGCATCAGATTCTTCTATGCAAACCGACGATATTACTGGAGCAATTAATGATTCTAACACACAAACTTCGTCAGAGACAAAACAAAGTACAACTACAGACAGTGTCACATATGCTGTAACCACTGAAAATATGTCTATCCAAACAGATTCCTCATTTGGAACCACTGCATCGGATTCTTCTATGCAAACCCACGATATTACTGGAGAAAGTGATGATTCTAACACACAAACTTCGTCAGAGACAACAGAAAGTACAACTAAAGAAATTGTCACATCTGCTGTAACCACTGAAAATATGTCTATCCAAACAGATTCCTCATTTGGAACCACTGCATCCGATTCTTCTATGCAAATCGACGATATTACTGGAGCAACTGATAATTCTAACACACAAACTTCGTCAGAGACGACAGAAAGTACAAACACAGAAAGTGTCACATCTGCGGTAACCACTGAAAATACGTCTATCCAAACAGATTCCATATTTGGAACCACTGCATCAGATTCTTCTATGCAAACCGACGATTTTACTGGAGCAATTGATGATTCTAACACACAAACTTCGTCAGAGACAACAGAAAGTACAAATACAGAAAGTGTCACATCTGCTGTAACCACTGAAGATACGTCTATCCAAACAGATTCCTCATTTGGAACCACTGCATCTGATTCTTCTATGCAAACCCACGATATTACTGGAGAAATTGATGATTCTAACACACAAACTTCGTCAGAGACAACAGAAAGTACAAACACAGAAATTGTCACATCTGCTGTAACCACTGAAAATACGTCTATCCAAACAGATTCCTTATTTGGAACCACTGTATCAGATTCTTCTATGCAAACCGACGATATTACTGGAGCAATTGATGATTCTAACACACAAACTTCGTCAGAGATGAAAGAAAGTACAAACACAGAAAGTATCACTGAAAATATGTCTATCCAAACAGATTCCTCATTTGGAACCACTGCATCAGATTCTTCTATGCAAACCGACGATATTACTGGAGCAATTGATGATTCTAACACACAAACTTCGTCAGAGACAAAACAAAGTACAACTACAGACAGTGTCACATATGCTGTAACCACTGAAAATATGTCTATCCAAACAGATTCCTCATTTGGAACCACTGCATCGGATTCTTCTATGCAAACCCACGATATTACTGGAGAAAGTGATGATTCTAACACACAAACTTCGTCAGAGACAACAGAAAGTACAACTAAAGAAATTGTCACATCTGCTGTAACCACTGAAAATATGTCTATCCAAACAGATTCCTCATTTGGAACCACTGCATCCGATTCTTCTATGCAAATCGACGATATTACTGGAGCAACTGATAATTCTAACACACAAACTTCGTCAGAGACGACAGAAAGTACAAACACAGAAAGTGTCACATCTGCGGTAACCACTGAAAATACGTCTATTCAAACAGATTCCATATTTGGAAACACTGCATCAGATTCTTCTATGCAAACCGACGATATTACTGGAGCAATTGATGATTCTAACACACAAACTTCGTCAGAGACAACAGAAAGTACAACTAAAGAAAGTGTCACATCTGCTGTAACCACTGAAAATATGTCTATCCAAACAGATTCCTCATTTGGAACCACTGCATCCGATTCTTCTATGCAAATCGACGATATTACTGGAGCAACTGATAATTCTAACACACAAACTTCGTCAGAAATAACAGAAAGTACAAACACAGAAAGTGTCACTTCTGCGGTAACCACTGAAAATACGTCTATCCAAACAGATTCCATATTTGGAACCACTGCATCGGATTCTTCTATGCAAACCGACGATATTACTGGAGCAATTGATGATTCTTACACACAAACTTCGTCAGAGACAACAGAAAGTACAACTAAAGAAAGTGTCACATCTGCTGTAACCACTGAAAATATGTCTATCCAAACAGATTCCTCATTTGGAACCACTGCGTCGGATTCTTCTATGCAAACCGACGATATTACTGGAGCAATTGATGACTCTAACACACAAAATTCGTCAGAGACAAGAGAAAGTACAACTAAAGAAAGTGTCACATCTGCTGTAACCACTGAATATATGTCTATCCAAACAGATTCCTCATTTGGAACCACTGCATCAGATTCTTCTATGCAAATCGACGATATTACTGGAGCAACTGATGATTCTAACACACAAACTTCGTCAGAGACAACAGAAAGTACAACTACAGAAAGTGTCACATCTGCTGTAACCACTGAAAATATGTCTATCCAAACAGATTTCTCATTTGGAACCACTGCATTAGTTTCTTCTATGCAAACCGATGATATTACTGGAGCAATTGATGATTCTAACACACAAACTTCGTCAGAGACAACAGAAAGTGTCACATCTGCTGTAACCACGGAAAATATGTCTATCCAAACAGATTCCTCATTTGGAACTACTGCATCAGATTCTTCTATGCAAACCGACGATATTACTGGAGTAATTGATGATTCTAACACACAAACTTCGTCAGAGACAAAAGAAAGTACAACTACAGACAGTGTCACATATGCTGTAACCACTGAAAATATGTCTGTCCAAACAGATTCCTCATTTGGAACCACTGCATCGGATTCTTCTATGCAAACCGACGATATTACTGGAGCAATTGATGATTCTAACACACAAACTTCGTCAGAGACAACAGAAAGTGTCACATCTGCTGTAACCACTGAAAATATGTCTATCCAAACAGATTCCTCATTTGGAACCACTGCATCGGATTCTTCTATGCAAACCGACGATAGTACTGGAGAAATTGATGATTCTAACACACAAACTTCGTCAAGGAACACAGAAAGTACAACCACAGAAAGTGTCACATCTGCTGGAACCACTGAAAAGATGTCTATCCGAACAGATTCCTCATTTGGAACCACTGCATCGGTAACTTCTATGCAAACCGAGGATATTACTGGAGCAATTGATGATTCTAACACACAAACTTCGTCAGAGACAACAGAAAGTACAACCACAGAAAGTGTCACATCAGCTGGAACCACTGAAGATATGTCTATCCGGACCGATTCCTCATTTGAAACCACTGCATCGGTTGCTTCTATGCACACCGACGATTTCATTGATACAACTGTTGATTTTTCCACACAAGCTTCGTCATATACAACAGAAAGTACAACCGCAGAAAGAGTCAAATCTGCTGGAACCACTGAAAAAATGTCTATCCGAACAGATACCTCATTTGGAACAACTGCATCGGTTGCTTCTATGCACGCCGACGATTTCACTGGAACAACTGATGATTTTTCCACACAAACTTCGTCAGATACAACAGAAAGTACAACCACAGAAAGTGTCACATCAGCTGGAACCACTGAAGATATGTCTATCCGAACCGATTCCTTATTTGGAACAACTGCATCGGTTGCTTCTATGAAAACCGACGATTTCACTGGAACAACTGATGATTTTTCCACACAAACTTCGTCACAGACAACAGAAAGTACAACCGCAGAAAGAGTCAAATCTGCTGGAACCACTGAAAATACGTCTATCCGAACAGATTCCTCATTTGGAACAACTGCATCGGTTGCTTCTATGCACACCGACGATTTCACTGGAACAACTGATGATTTTTCCACACAAACTCCGTCAGATACAACAGAAAGTACAACCACAGAAAGTGTCACATCTGTTGGAACCACTGAAAATATGTCTATCCGAACCGATTCCTCATTTGGACCAACTGCATCGGTTGCTTCTATGCACACCTACGATTTCACTATAACAACTGATGATTTTTCCACACAAACTTCGTCACAGAACACAGAAAGTACAACCACAGAAAGTGTCACATCTGCTGGAACCACTGAAAATATGCCTATCCAAACAGATTCCTCATTTGGAACCACTGCATCGGATTCTTCTATGCAAACCGACGATATTACTGGAGCAATTGATGATTCTAACACACAAACTTCGTCAGAGACAACAGAAAGTACAAACACAGAAAGTGTCACATCTGCTGTAACCACTGAAAATATATCTATCCAAACAGATTCCTCATTTGGAACCACTGCATCAGATTCTTCTATGCAAACCGACGATATTACTGGAGCAATTGATGATTCTAACACACAAACTTCGTCAGAGACAACAGAAAGTACAATCACAGAAAGTGTCACATCTGCTGTAACCACTGAAAATATGTCTATCCAAACAGATTCCTTATTTGGAACCACTGCATCAGATTCTTCTATGCAAACTGACGATATTACTGGAGCAATTGATGATTCTAACACACAAACATCGTCAGAGACAAAAGAAAGTACGAACACAGAAAGTGTCACATCTGCTGTAACCACTGAAAATATGTCTATCCAAACAGATTCCTCATTTGGAACCACTGCATCAGATTCTTCTATGCAAACCGACAATATTACTGGAGCAATTGATGATTCTAACACACAAACTTTGTCAGAGACAACAGAAAGTACAAACACAGAAAGTGTCACATCTGCTGTAACCACTGAAAATACGTCTATCCAAACAGATTCCTTATTTGGAACCACTGCACCAGATTTGTCTATACAAACCGACGATATTACTGGAGTAATTGATGATTCTAACACACAAACTTCGTCAGAGACAAAAGAAAGTACAACTACAGACAGTGTCACATATGCTGTAACCACTGAAAATATGTCTATCCAAACAGATTCCTCATTTGGAACCACTGCATCGGATTCTTCTATGCAAACCGACGATATTACTGGAGCAATTGATGATTCTAACACACAAACTTCGTCAGAGACAACAGAAAGTGTCACATCTGCTGTAACCACTGAAAATATGTCTATCCAAACAGATTTCTCATTTGGAACCACTGCATCGGATTCTTCTATGCAAACCGACGATAGTACTGGAGAAATTGATGATTCTAACACACAAACTTCGTCAAGGAACACAGAAAGTACAAGCACAGAAAGGGTCACATCTGCTGGAACCACTGAAAATATGTCTATCCGAATAGATTCCTCATTTGGAACTACTGCATCGGTAACTTCTAAGCAAACCGACGATATTACTGGAGCAATTGATGATTCTAACACACAAACTTCGTCAGAGACAACAGAAAGTACAACCACAGAAAGTGTTACATCAGCTGGAACCACTGAAGATATGTCTATCCGGACCAATTCCTCGTTTAAAACCACTGCATCGGTTGCTTCTATGCACACCGACGATTTCATTGATACAACTGATGATTTTTCCACACAAACTTCAGATACAACAGAAAGTACAACCACAGAAAGTGTCACATCTGCTGGAACCACTGAAAATATGTCTATACGAACAGATTCCTCATTTGGAACAACTTCATCGGTAGCTTCTATGCACACCGAAGATTTCACTGGAACAACTGATGATTTTTCCACACAAACTTCGTCAGATACAACAGAAATTACAACCACAGAAAGTGTCACATCAGCTGGAACCACTGAAGATATGTCTATCCGAACCGATTCCTCACTTGGAACAACTGCATCGGTTGCTTCTATGCACACCGAAGATTTCACTGGAACAGCTGATGATTTTTCCACACAAACTTCGTCACAGACAACAGAAAGTACAACCACAGAAAGAGTCAAATCTGCTGGAACCACTGAAAATATGGCTATCCAAACAGATTCCTCATTTGGAACAACTGCATCGGTTGCTTCTATGCACACCGACAATTTCACTGGAACAACTGATGATTTTTCCACACAAACTTCGTCAGATACAACAGAAAGTCCAACCACAGAAAGTGTCACATCAGCTGGAACCACTGAAGATATGTCTATCCGAACCGATTCCTCACTTGGAACAACTTCATCGGTTGCTTCTATCAAAACCGACGATTTCACTGGAACAACTGATGATTTTTCCACACAATTTTCGTCACAGACAACAGAAAGTACAACCGCAGAAAGAGTCAAATCTGCTGGAACCACTGAAAAAATGTCTATCCGAACAGATACCTCATTTGGAACAACTGCATCGGTTGCTTCTATGCACACCGACGATTTCACTGGAACAACTGATGATTTTTCCACACAAACTTCGTCATATACAACAGAAAGTACAACCACAGAAAGTGTCACATCAGCTGGAACCACTGAAGATATGTCTATCCGAACCGATTCCTTATTTGGAACAACTGCATCGGTTGCTTCTATGAAAACCGACGATTTCACTGGAACAACTGATGATTTTTCCACACAAACTTCGTCACAGACAACAGAAAGTACAACTGCAGAAAGAGTCAAATCTGCTGGAACCACTGAAAATATGTCTATCCGAACAGATTCCTCATTTGGAACAACTGCATCGGTTGCTTCTATGCACACCGACGATTTCACTGGAACAACTGATGATTTTTCCACACAAACTCCGTCAGATACAACAGAAAGTACAACCACAGAAAGTGTCACATCTGCTGGAACCACTGAAAATATGTCTATCCGAACCGATTCCTCATGTGGAACAACTGCATCGGTTGCTTCTATGCACACCTATGATTTCACTATAACAGCTAATGATCTTTCCACACAAACTTCGTCACAGAACACAGAAAGTACAACCACAGAAAGTGTCACATCTGCTGGAACCGCTGAAAATATGTCTATCCAAACAGATTCCTCATTTGGAACCACTGCATCAGATTCTTCTATGCAAACCGACGATATTACTGGAGCAATTAATGATTCTAACACACAAACTTCGTCACAGAACACAGAAAGTACAACCACAGAAAGTGTCACATCTGCTGGAACCGCTGAAAATATGTCTATCCAAACAGATTCCTCATTTGGAACCACTGCATCAGATTCTTCTATGCAAACCGACGATATTACTGGAGCAATTGATGATTCTAACACACAAACATCGTCAGAGACAAAAGAAAGTACGAACACAGAAAGTGTCACATCTGCTGTAACCACTGAAAATATGTCTATCCAAACAGATTTCTCATTTGAAACCACTGCATCGGATTCTTCTATGCAAACCGACGATAGTACTGGAGAAATTGATGATTCTAACACACAAACTTCGTCAAGGAACACAGAAAGTACAACCACAGAAAGTGTCACATCTGCTGGAACCACTGAAAATATGTCTATCCAAATAGATTCCTCATTTGGAACCACTGCATCGGTAACTTCTAAGCAAACCGACGATATTACTGGAGCAATTGATGATTATAACACACAAACTTCGTCAGAGACAACAGAAAGTACAACCACAGAAAGTGTCACTGGAACCACTGAAGATATGTCTATCCGGACCGATTCCTCATTTGAAACCACTGCATCGGTTGCTTCTATGCACACCGACGATTTCATTGATACAACTGATGATTTTTCCACACAAACTTCAGATACAACAGAAAGTACAACCACAGAAAGTGTCACATCTGCTGGAACCACTGAAAATATGTCTATACGAACAGATTCCTCATTTGGAACAACTGCATCGGTTGCTCCTATGCACACCGAAGATTTCACTGGAACAACTGATGATTTTTCCACACAAACTTCGTCAGATACAACAGAAATTACAACCACAGAAAGTGTCACATCAGCTGGAACCACTGAAGATATGGCTATCCGAACCGATTCCTTATTTGGAACAACTGCATCGGTTGCTTCTATGAAAACCGACGATTTCACTGGAACAACTGATGACTTTTCCACACAAACTTCGTCACAGACAACAGAAAGTACAACTGCAAAAAGAGTCAAATCTGCTGGAACCACTGAAAAAATGTCTATCCGAACAGATACCTCATTTGGAACAACTGCATCGGTTGCTTCTATGCACACCGACGATTTCACTGGAACAACTGATGATTTTTCCACACAAACTTCGTCAGATACAACAGAAAGTACAACCACAAAAAGTGCCACATCAGCTGGAACCACTGAAAATATGTCTATCCAAACAGATTCCTCATTTGGAACCACTGCATCGGATTCTTCTATGCAAACCGACGATATTACTGGAGTAATTGATGATTCTAACACAGAAACTTCGTCAGAGACAACAGAAAGTACAAACACAGAGGGTGTCACATTTGCTGGAACCACTGAAAATATGTCTATCCGAACAGATTCCTCATTTGGAACAACTGCATCGGTTGCTTTTATGCACACCGACGATTTCACTGGAACAACTGATGATTTTTCCACACAAGCTTCGTCAGATACAACAGAAAGTACAACCACAGAAAGTGTCACATCAGCTGGAACCACTGAAGATATGTCTATCCGAACCGATTCCTTATTTGGAAAAACTGCACCGGTTGCTTCTATGAAAACCGACGATTTCACTGGAACAACTGATGATTTTTCCACACAAACTTCGTCACAGACAACAGAAAGTACAACCGCAGAAAGAGTCAAATCTGCTGGAACCACTGAAAATATGTCTATCCGAACAGATTCCTCATTTGGAACAACTGCATCGGTTGCTTCTATGCACACCGACGATTTCACTGGAACAACTGATGATTTTTCCACACTAACTCCGTCAGATACAACAGAAAGTACAACCACAGAAAGTGTCACATCTGCTGGAACCACTGAAAATATGTCTATCCGAACCGATTCCTCATTTGGAACAACTGCATCGGTTGCTTCTATGCACACCTACGATTTCACTATAACAACTGATGATTTTTCCACACAAACTTCGTCACAGAACACAGAAAGTACAACCACAGAAAGTGTCACATCTGCTGGAACCACTGAAAATATGTCTATCCAAGCAGATTCCTCATTTGGAACCACTGCATCGGATTCTTCTATGCAAACCGACGATATTACTGGAGTAATTGATGATTCTAACACAGAAACTTCGTCAGAGACAACAGAAAGTACAAACACAGAGGGTGTCACATTTGCTGGAACCACTGAAAATATGTCTATCCGAACAGATTCCTCATTTGGAACAACTGCATCGGTTGCTTCTATACACACCGACGATTTCACTGGAACAACTGATGATTTTTCCACACAAGCTTCGTCATATACAACAGAAAGTACAACCACAGAAAGTGTCACATCTGCTGGAACCACTGAAAATATGTCTATCCGAACATATTCCTCATTTGGGACAACTGCATCGGTTTCTTCTATGCACACCGACGATTTCACTGGAACAACTGATGATTTTTCCACACAAACTTCGTCAGATACAACAGAAAGTACAACCACAAAAAGTGTCAAATCTGCTGGAACCACTGAAAATATGTCTATCCGAACAGATTCCTCATTTGGAACAACTGCATCGGTTGCTTCTATGCACACCGACGATTTCACTGGAACAACTGATGATTTTTCCACACAAACTCCGTCAGATACAACAGAAAGTACAACCACAGAAAGTGTCACATCTGCTGGAACCACTGAAAATATGTCTATCCGAACCGATTCCTCATGTGGAACAACTGCATCGGTTGCTTCTATGCACACCTATGATTTCACTATAACAGCTGATGATCTTTCCACACAAACTACGTCACAGAACACAGAAAGTACAACCACAGAAAGTGTCACATCTGCTGGAACCGCTGAAAATATGTCTATCCAAACAGATTCCTCATTTGGAACCACTGCATCAGATTCTTCTATGCAAACCGACGATATTACTGGAGCAATTGATGATTCTAACACACAAACATCGTCAGAGACAAAAGAAAGTACGAACACAGAAAGTGTCACATCTGCTGTAACCACTGAAAATATGTCTATCCAAACAGATTTCTCATTTGGAACCACTGCATCGGATTCTTCTATGCAAACCGACGATAGTACTGGAGAAATTGATGATTCTAACACACAAACTTCGTCAAGGAACACAGAAAGTACAACCACAGAAAGTGTCACATCTGCTGGAACCACTGAAAATATGTCTATCCAAATAGATTCCTCATTTGGAACCACTGCATCGGTAACTTCTAAGCAAACCGACGATATTACTGGAGCAATTGATGATTCTAACACACAAACTTCGTCAGAGACAACAGAAAGTACAACCACAGAAAGTGTCACTGGAACCACTGAAGATATGTCTATCCGGACCGATTCCTCATTTGAAACCACTGCATCGGTTGCTTCTATGCACACCGACGATTTCATTGATACAACTGATGATTTTTCCACACAAACTTCAGATACAACAGAAAGTACAACCACAGAAAGTGTCACATCTGCTGGAACCACTGAAAATATGTCTATCCGAACCGATTCCTTATTTGGAACAACTGCATCGGTTGCTTCTATGAAAACCGACGATTTCACTGGAACAACTGATGATTTTTCCACACAAACTTCGTCACAGACAACAGAAAGTACCACTGCAAAAAGAGTCAAATCTGCTGGAACCACTGAAAAAATGTCTATCCGAACAGATACCTCATTTGGAACAACTGCATCGGTTGCTTCTATGCACACCGACGATTTCACTGGAACAACTGATGATTTTTCCACACAAACTTCGTCAGATACAACAGAAAGTACAACCACAAAAAGTGCCACATCAGCTGGAACCACTGAAAATATGTCTATCCAAACAGATTCCTCATTTGGAACCACTGCATCGGATTCTTCTATGCAAACCGACGATATTACTGGAGTAATTGATGATTCTAACACAGAAACTTCGTCAGAGACAACAGAAAGTACAAACACAGAGGGTGTCACATTTGCTGGAACCACTGAAAATATGTCTATCCGAACAGATTCCTCATTTGGAACAACTGCATCGGTTGCTTTTATGCACAGCGACGATTTCACTGGAACAACTGATGATTTTTCCACACAAGCTTCGTCAGATACAACAGAAAGTACAACCACAGAAAGTGTCACATCAGCTGGAACCACTGAAGATATGTTTATCCGAACCGATTCCTTATTTGGAACAACTGCACCGGTTGCTTCTATGAAAACCGATGATTTCACTGGAACAACTGATGATTTTTCCACACAAACTTCGTCACAGACAACAGAAAGTACAACCGCAGAAAGAGCCAAATCTGCTGGAACCACTGAAAATATGTCTATCCGAACAGATTCCTCATTTGGAACAACTGCATCGGTTGCTTCTATGCACACCGACGATTTCACTGGAACAACTGATGATTTTTCCACACAAACTCCGTCAGATACAACAGAAAGTACAACCACAGAAAGTGTCACATCTGCTGGAACCACTGAAAATATGTCAATTCGAACCGATTCCTCATTTGGAACAACTGCATCGGTTGCTTCTATGCACACCTACGATTTCACTATAACAACTGATGATTTTTCCACACAAACTTCGTCACAGAACACAGAAAGTACAACCACAGAAAGTGTCACATCTGCTGGAACCACTGAAAATATGTCTATCCAAACAGATTCCTCATTTGGAACCACTGCATCGGATTCTTCTATGCAAACCGACGATATTACTGGAGTAATTGATGATTCTAACACAGAAACTTCGTCAGAGACAACAGAAAGTACAACCGCAGAAAGAGTCAAATCTGCTGGAACCACTGAAAATATGTCTATCCGAACAGATTCCTCATTTGGAACAACTGCATCGGTTTCTTCTATGCACACCGACGATTTCACTGGAACAACTGATGATTTTTCCACACAAACTTCGTCAGATACAACAGAAAGTACAACCACAGAAAGTGTCACATCTGCTGAAACCACTGAAAATATGTCTATCCGAACCGATTCCTCATTTGGAACAACTGCATCGGTTACTTCTATACACACCGACGATTTCACTGGAACAACTGATGATTTTTCAACAACAGAAAGTACAACCACAGAAAGTGTCACATCTGCTGGAACCACTGAAAATATGTCTATCCGAACCGATTCCTCATTTGGAACAACTGCATCGGTTGCTTCTATACACACCGACGATTTCACTGGAACAACTGATGATTTTTCCACACATGCTTCGTCATATACAACAGAAAGTACAACCACAGAAAGTGTCACATCTGCTGGAACCACTGAAAATATGTCTATCCGAAGAGATTCCTCATTTGGGACAACTGCATCGGTTTCTTCTATGCACACCGACGATTTCACTGGAACAACTGATGATTTTTCCACACAAACTTCGTCAGATACAACAGAAAGTACAACCACAAAAAGTGCCACATCAGCTGGAACCACTGAAGATATGTCTATCCGAACCGATTCCTTATTTGGAACAACTGCATTTGTTGCTTCTATGAAAACCGACGATTTCACTGGAACAACTGATGATTTTTCCACACAAACTTCGTCACAGACAACAGAAAGTACAACCGCAGAAAGAGTCAAATCTGCTGGAACCACTGAAAATATGTCTATCCGAACAGATTCCTCATTTGGAACAACTGCATCGGTTGCTTCTATGCACACCGACGATTTCACTGGAACAACTGATGATTTTTCCACACAAACTTCGTCAGATACAACAGAAAGTACAACCACAGAAAGTGTCACATCTGCTGAAACCACTGAAAATATGTCTATCCGAACCGATTCCTCATTTGGAACAACTGCATCGGTTGCTTCTATACACACCGACGATTTCACTGGAACAACTGATGCTTTTTCAACAACAGAAAGTACAACCACAGAAAGTGTCACATCTGCTGGAACCACTGAAAATATGTCTATCCGAACCGATTCCTCATTTGGAACAACTGCATCGGTTGCTTCTATGCACACCGGCGATTTCACTGGAACAAGTGATGATTTTTCCACACAAACTTCGTCATATACAACAGAAAGTACAACCACAGAAAGTGTCACATCTGCTGGAACCACTGAAAATATGTCTATCCGAACCGATTCCTTCTTTGAAACAACTGCATTTGTTGCTTCTATGAAAACCGACGATTTCACTGGAACAACTGATGATTTTTCCACACAAACTTCGTCACATACAACAGAAAGTACAACCGCAGAAAGAGTCAAATCTGCTTCGTCATATACAACAGAAAGTACAACCACAGAAAGTGTCACATCTGCTGGAACCACTGAAAATATGTCTATCCGAAGAGATTCCTCATTTGGGACAACTGCATCGGTTTCTTCTATGCACACCGACGATTTCACTGGAACAACTGATGATTTTTCCACACAAACTTCGTCAGATACAACAGAAAGTACAACCACAAAAAGTGCCACATCAGCTGGAACCACTGAAGATATGTCTATCCGAACCGATTCCTTATTTGGAACAACTGCATTTGTTGCTTCTATGAAAACCGACGATTTCACTGGAACAACTGATGATTTTTCCACACAAACTTCGTCACAGACAACAGAAAGTACAACCGCAGAAAGAGTCAAATCTGCTGGAACCACTGAAAATATGTCTATCCGAACAGATTCCTCATTTGGAACAACTGCATCGGTTGCTTCTATGCACACCGACGATTTCACTGGAACAACTGATGATTTTTCCACACAAACTTCGTCAGATACAACAGAAAGTACAACCACAGAAAGTGTCACATCTGCTGAAACCACTGAAAATATGTCTATCCGAACCGATTCCTCATTTGGAACAACTGCATCGGTTGCTTCTATACACACCGACGATTTCACTGGAACAACTGATGATTTTTTAACAACAGAAAGTACAAACACAGAGGGTGTCACATTTGCTGGAACCACTGAAAATATGTCTATCCGAACAGATTCCTCATTTGGAACAACTGCATCGGTTGCTGCTATGCACACCGACGATTTCACTGGAACAACTGATGATTTTTCCACACAAGCTTCGTCATATACAACAGAAAGTACAACCACAGAAAGTGTCACATCTGCTGGAACCACTGAAAATATGTCTATCCGAACCGATTCCTCATTTGGAACAACTGCATCGGTTGCTCCTATGCACACCTACGATTTCACTATAACAACTGATGATTTTTCCACACAAACTTCGTCACAGAACACAGAAAGTACAACCACAGAAAGTGTCACATCTGCTGTAACCACTGAAAATATGTCTATCCAAACAGATTCCTCGTTTGGAACCACTGCATCGGATTCTTCTATGCAAACCGACGATATTACTGGAGTAATTGATGATTCTAACACAGAAACTTCGTCAGAGACAACAGAAAGTACAAACACAGAGGGTGTCACATTTGCTGGAACCACTGAAAATATGTCTATCCGAATAGATTCCTCATTTGGAACAACTGCATCGGTTGCTTCTATGCACACCGACGATTTCACTGGAACAACTGATGATTTTTCCACACAAACTTCGTCATATACAACAGAAAGTACAACCACAGAAAGTGTCACATCTGCTGGAACCACTGAAAATATGTCTATCCGAACAGATTCCTCATTTGGGACAACTGCATCGGTTTCTTCTATGAACACCGACGATTTCACTGGAACAACTGATGATTTTTCCACACAAACTTCGTCAGATACAACAGAAAGTACAACCACAAAAAGTGTCACATCAGCTGGAACCACTGAAGATATGTCTATCCGAACCGATTCCTTATTTGGAACAACTGCATTTGTTGCTTCTATGAAAACCGACGATTTCACTGGAACAACTGATGATTTTTCCACACAAACTTCGTCACAGACAACCGAAAGTACAACCGCAGAAAGAGTCAAATCTGCTGGAACCACTGAAAATATGTCTATCCGAACAGATTCCTCATTTGGAACAACTGCATCGGTTGCTTCTATACACACCGACGATTTCACTGGAACAACTGATGATTTTTCCACACAAGCTTCGTCATATACAACAGAAAGTACAACCACAGAAAGTGTCACATCTGCTGGAACCACTGAAAATATGTCTATCCGAACATATTCCTCATTTGGGACAACTGCATCGGTTTCTTCTATGCACACCGACGATTTTACTGGAACAACTGATGATTTTTCCACACAAACTTCGTCAGATACAACAGAAAGTACAACCACAAAAAGTGTCAAATCTGCTGGAACCACTGAAAATATGTCTATCCGAACAGATTCCTCATTTGGAACAACTGCATCGGTTGCTTCTATGCACACCGACGATTTCACTGGAACAACTGATGATTTTTCCACACAAACTCCGTCAGATACAACAGAAAGTACAACCACAGAAAGTGTCACATCTGCTGGAACCACTGAAAATATGTCTATCCGAACCGATTCCTCATGTGGAACAACTGCATCGGTTGCTTCTATGCACACCTATGATTTCACTATAACAGCTGATGATCTTTCCACACAAACTACGTCACAGAACACAGAAAGTACAACCACAGAAAGTGTCACATCTGCTGGAACCGCTGAAAATATGTCTATCCAAACAGATTCCTCATTTGGAACCACTGCATCAGATTCTTCTATGCAAACCGACGATATTACTGGAGCAATTGATGATTCTAACACACAAACATCGTCAGAGACAAAAGAAAGTACGAACACAGAAAGTGTCACATCTGCTGTAACCACTGAAAATATGTCTATCCAAACAGATTTCTCATTTGGAACCACTGCATCGGATTCTTCTATGCAAACCGACGATAGTACTGGAGAAATTGATGATTCTAACACACAAACTTCGTCAAGGAACACAGAAAGTACAACCACAGAAAGTGTCACATCTGCTGGAACCACTGAAAATATGTCTATCCAAATAGATTCCTCATTTGGAACCACTGCATCGGTAACTTCTAAGCAAACCGACGATATTACTGGAGCAATTGATGATTCTAACACACAAACTTCGTCAGAGACAACAGAAAGTACAACCACAGAAAGTGTCACTGGAACCACTGAAGATATGTCTATCCGGACCGATTCCTCATTTGAAACCACTGCATCGGTTGCTTCTATGCACACCGACGATTTCATTGATACAACTGATGATTTTTCCACACAAACTTCAGATACAACAGAAAGTACAACCACAGAAAGTGTCACATCTGCTGGAACCACTGAAAATATGTCTATCCGAACCGATTCCTTATTTGGAACAACTGCATCGGTTGCTTCTATGAAAACCGACGATTTCACTGGAACAACTGATGATTTTTCCACACAAACTTCGTCACAGACAACAGAAAGTACCACTGCAAAAAGAGTCAAATCTGCTGGAACCACTGAAAAAATGTCTATCCGAACAGATACCTCATTTGGAACAACTGCATCGGTTGCTTCTATGCACACCGACGATTTCACTGGAACAACTGATGATTTTTCCACACAAACTTCGTCAGATACAACAGAAAGTACAACCACAAAAAGTGCCACATCAGCTGGAACCACTGAAAATATGTCTATCCAAACAGATTCCTCATTTGGAACCACTGCATCGGATTCTTCTATGCAAACCGACGATATTACTGGAGTAATTGATGATTCTAACACAGAAACTTCGTCAGAGACAACAGAAAGTACAAACACAGAGGGTGTCACATTTGCTGGAACCACTGAAAATATGTCTATCCGAACAGATTCCTCATTTGGAACAACTGCATCGGTTGCTTTTATGCACAGCGACGATTTCACTGGAACAACTGATGATTTTTCCACACAAGCTTCGTCAGATACAACAGAAAGTACAACCACAGAAAGTGTCACATCAGCTGGAACCACTGAAGATATGTTTATCCGAACCGATTCCTTATTTGGAACAACTGCACCGGTTGCTTCTATGAAAACCGATGATTTCACTGGAACAACTGATGATTTTTCCACACAAGCTTCGTCACAGACAACAGAAAGTACAACCGCAGAAAGAGCCAAATCTGCTGGAACCACTGAAAATATGTCTATCCGAACAGATTCCTCATTTGGAAGAACTGCATCGGTTGCTTCTATGAAAACCGATGATTTCACTGGAACAACTGATGATTTTTCCACACAAACTTCGTCACAGACAACAGAAAGTACAACCGCAGAAAGAGCCAAATCTGCTGGAACCACTGAAAATATGTCTATCCGAACAGATTCCTCATTTGGAACAACTGCATCGGTTGCTTCTATGCACACCGACGATTTCACTGGAACAACTGATGATTTTTCCACACAAACTCCGTCAGATACAACAGAAAGTACAACCACAGAAAGTGTCACATCTGCTGGAACCACTGAAAATATGTCAATTCGAACCGATTCCTCATTTGGAACAACTGCATCGGTTGCTTCTATGCACACCTACGATTTCACTATAACAACTGATGATTTTTCCACACAAACTTCGTCACAGAACACAGAAAGTACAACCACAGAAAGTGTCACATCTGCTGGAACCACTGAAAATATGTCTATCCAAACAGATTTCTCATTTGGAACCACTGCATCGGATTCTTCTATGCAAACCGACGATAGTACTGGAGAAATTGATGATTCTAACACACAAACTTCGTCAAGGAACACAGAAAGTACAACCACAGAAAGTGTCACATCTGCTGGAACCACTGAAAATATGTCTATCCAAATAGATTCCTCATTTGGAACCACTGCATCGGTAACTTCTAAGCAAACCGACGATATTACTGGAGCAATTGATGATTCTAACACACAAACTTCGTCAGAGACAACAGAAAGTACAACCACAGAAAGTGTCACTGGAACCACTGAAGATATGTCTATCCGGACCGATTCCTCATTTGAAACCACTGCATCGGTTGCTTCTATGCACACCGACGATTTCATTGATACAACTGATGATTTTTCCACACAAACTTCAGATACAACAGAAAGTACAACCACAGAAAGTGTCACATCTGCTGGAACCACTGAAAATATGTCTATCCGAACCGATTCCTTATTTGGAACAACTGCATCGGTTGCTTCTATGAAAACCGACGATTTCACTGGAACAACTGATGATTTTTCCACACAAACTTCGTCACAGACAACAGAAAGTACCACTGCAAAAAGAGTCAAATCTGCTGGAACCACTGAAAAAATGTCTATCCGAACAGATACCTCATTTGGAACAACTGCATCGGTTGCTTCTATGCACACCGACGATTTCACTGGAACAACTGATGATTTTTCCACACAAACTTCGTCAGATACAACAGAAAGTACAACCACAAAAAGTGCCACATCAGCTGGAACCACTGAAAATATGTCTATCCAAACAGATTCCTCATTTGGAACCACTGCATCGGATTCTTCTATGCAAACCGACGATATTACTGGAGTAATTGATGATTCTAACACAGAAACTTCGTCAGAGACAACAGAAAGTACAAACACAGAGGGTGTCACATTTGCTGGAACCACTGAAAATATGTCTATCCGAACAGATTCCTCATTTGGAACAACTGCATCGGTTGCTTTTATGCACAGCGACGATTTCACTGGAACAACTGATGATTTTTCCACACAAGCTTCGTCAGATACAACAGAAAGTACAACCACAGAAAGTGTCACATCAGCTGGAACCACTGAAGATATGTTTATCCGAACCGATTCCTTATTTGGAACAACTGCACCGGTTGCTTCTATGAAAACCGATGATTTCACTGGAACAACTGATGATTTTTCCACACAAACTTCGTCACAGACAACAGAAAGTACAACCGCAGAAAGAGCCAAATCTGCTGGAACCACTGAAAATATGTCTATCCGAACAGATTCCTCATTTGGAAGAACTGCATCGGTTGCTTCTATGCACACCGACGATTTCACTGGAACAACTGATGATTTTTCCACACAAACTCCGTCAGATACAACAGAAAGTACAACCACAGAAAGTGTCACATCTGCTGGAACCACTGAAAATATGTCTATTCGAACCGATTCCTCATTTGGAACAACTGCATCGGTTGCTTCTATGCACACCTACGATTTCACTATAACAACTGATGATTTTTCCACACAAACTTCGTCACAGAACACAGAAAGTACAACCACAGAAAGTGTCACATCTGCTGGAACCACTGAAAATATGTCTATCCAAACAGATTCCTCATTTGGAACCACTGCATCGGATTCTTCTATGCAAACCGACGATATTACTGGAGTAATTGATGATTCTAACACAGAAACTTCGTCAGAGACAACAGAAAGTACAACCGCAGAAAGAGTCAAATCTGCTGGAACCACTGAAAATATGTCTATCCGAACAGATTCCTCATTTGGAACAACTGCATCGGTTTCTTCTATGCACACCGACGATTTCACTGGAACAACTGATGATTTTTCCACACAAACTTCGTCAGATACAACAGAAAGTACAACCACAGAAAGTGTCACATCTGCTGAAACCACTGAAAATATGTCTATCCGAACCGATTCCTCATTTGGAACAACTGCATCGGTTGCTTCTATACACACCGACGATTTCACTGGAACAACTGATGATTTTTCAACAACAGAAAGTACAACCACAGAAAGTGTCACATCTGCTGGAACCACTGAAAATATGTCTATCCGAACCGATTCCTCATTTGGAACAACTGCATCGGTTGCTTCTATACACACCGACGATTTCACTGGAACAACTGATGATTTTTCCACACATGCTTCGTCATATACAACAGAAAGTACAACCACAGAAAGTGTCACATCTGCTGGAACCACTGAAAATATGTCTATCCGAAGAGATTCCTCATTTGGGACAACTGCATCGGTTTCTTCTATGCACACCGACGATTTCACTGGAACAACTGATGATTTTTCCACACAAACTTCGTCAGATACAACAGAAAGTACAACCACAAAAAGTGCCACATCAGCTGGAACCACTGAAGATATGTCTATCCGAACCGATTCCTTATTTGGAACAACTGCATTTGTTGCTTCTATGAAAACCGACGATTTCACTGGAACAACTGATGATTTTTCCACACAAACTTCGTCACAGACAACAGAAAGTACAACCGCAGAAAGAGTCAAATCTGCTGGAACCACTGAAAATATGTCTATCCGAACAGATTCCTCATTTGGAACAACTGCATCGGTTGCTTCTATGCACACCGACGATTTCACTGGAACAACTGATGATTTTTCCACACAAACTTCGTCAGATACAACAGAAAGTACAACCACAGAAAGTGTCACATCTGCTGAAACCACTGAAAATATGTCTATCCGAACCGATTCCTCATTTGGAACAACTGCATCGGTTGCTTCTATACACACCGACGATTTCACTGGAACAACTGATGCTTTTTCAACAACAGAAAGTGCAACCACAGAAAGTGTCACATCTGCTGGAACCACTGAAAATATGTCTATCCGAACCGATTCCTCATTTGGAACAACTGCATCGGTTGCTTCTATGCACACCGACGATTTCACTGGAACAAGTGATGATTTTTCCACACAAACTTCGTCATATACAACAGAAAGTACAACCACAGAAAGTGTCACATCTGCTGGAACCACTGAAAATATGTCTATCCGAACCGATTCCTTCTTTGAAACAACTGCATTTGTTGCTTCTATGAAAACCGACGATTTCACTGGAACAACTGATGATTTTTCCACACAAACTTCGTCACATACAACAGAAAGTACAACCGCAGAAAGAGTCAAATCTGCTTCGTCATATACAACAGAAAGTACAACCACAGAAAGTGTCACATCTGCTGGAACCACTGAAAATATGTCTATCCGAAGAGATTCCTCATTTGGGACAACTGCATCGGTTTCTTCTATGCACACCGACGATTTCACTGGAACAACTGATGATTTTTCCACACAAACTTCGTCAGATACAACAGAAAGTACAACCACAAAAAGTGCCACATCAGCTGGAACCACTGAAGATATGTCTATCCGAACCGATTCCTTATTTGGAACAACTGCATTTGTTGCTTCTATGAAAACCGACGATTTCACTGGAACAACTGATGATTTTTCCACACAAACTTCGTCACAGACAACAGAAAGTACAACCGCAGAAAGAGTCAAATCTGCTGGAACCACTGAAAATATGTCTATCCGAACAGATTCCTCATTTGGAACAACTGCATCGGTTGCTTCTATGCACACCGACGATTTCACTGGAACAACTGATGATTTTTCCACACAAACTTCGTCAGATACAACAGAAAGTACAACCACAGAAAGTGTCACATCTGCTGAAACCACTGAAAATATGTCTATCCGAACCGATTCCTCATTTGGAACAACTGCATCGGTTGCTTCTATACACACCGACGATTTCACTGGAACAACTGATGATTTTTCAACAACAGAAAGTACAAACACAGAGGGTGTCACATTTGCTGGAACCACTGAAAATATGTCTATCCGAACAGATTCCTCATTTGGAACAACTGCATCGGTTGCTGCTATGCACACCGACGATTTCACTGGAACAACTGATGATTTTTCCACACAAGCTTCGTCATATACAACAGAAAGTACAACCACAGAAAGTGTCACATCTGCTGGAACCACTGAAAATATGTCTATCCGAACCGATTCCTCATTTGGAACAACTGCATCGGTTGCTTCTATGCACACCTACGATTTCACTATAACAACTGATGATTTTTCCACACAAACTTCGTCACAGAACACAGAAAGTACAACCACAGAAAGTGTCACATCTGCTGTAACCACTGAAAATATGTCTATCCAAACAGATTCCTCGTTTGGAACCACTGCATCGGATTCTTCTATGCAAACCGACGATATTACTGGAGTAATTGATGATTCTAACACAGAAACTTCGTCAGAGACAACAGAAAGTACAAACACAGAGGGTGTCACATTTGCTGGAACCACTGAAAATATGTCTATCCGAATAGATTCCTCATTTGGAACAACTGCATCGGTTGCTTCTATGCACACCGACGATTTCACTGGAACAACTGATGATTTTTCCACACAAACTTCGTCATATACAACAGAAAGTACAACCACAGAAAGTGTCACATCTGCTGGAACCACTGAAAATATGTCTATCCGAACAGATTCCTCATTTGGGACAACTGCATCGGTTTCTTCTATGAACACCGACGATTTCACTGGAACAACTGATGATTTTTCCACACAAACTTCGTCAGATACAACAGAAAGTACAACCACAAAAAGTGTCACATCAGCTGGAACCACTGAAGATATGTCTATCCGAACCGATTCCTTATTTGGAACAACTGCATTTGTTGCTTCTATGAAAACCGACGATTTCACTGGAACAACTGATGATTTTTCCACACAAACTTCGTCACAGACAACCGAAAGTACAACCGCAGAAAGAGTCAAATCTGCTGGAACCACTGAAAATATGTCTATCCGAACAGATTCCTCATTTGGAACAACTGCATCGGTTGCTTCTATGCACACCGACAATTTCACTGGAACAACTGATGATTTTTCCACACAAACTTCGTCAGATACAACAGAAACTACAACCACAGAAAGTGTCACATCTGCTGAAACCACTGAAAATATGTCTATCCGAACAGATTTCTCATTTGGAACAACTGCATCGGTTGCTTCTATGCACACCGACGATTTCACTGGAACAACTGATGATTTTTCCACACAAACTTCGTCAGATACAACAGAAAGTACAACCACAGAAAGTGTCACATCTGCTGAAACCACTGAAAATATGTCTATCCGAACCGATTCCTCATTTGGAACAACTGCATCGGTTGCTTCTATACACACCGACGATTTCACTGGAACAACTGATGATTTTTCCACACAAACTTCGTCAGATACAACAGAAAGTACAACCACAAAAAGTGTCACATCAGCTGGAACCACTGAAGATATGTCTATCCGAACCGATTCCTTATTTGGAACAATTGAATTTGTTGCTTCTATGAAAACCGACGATTTCACTGGAACAACTGATGATTTTTCCACACAAACTTCGTCAGATACAACAGAAAGTACAACCACAAAAAGTGTCACATCAGCTGGAACCACTGAAAATATGTCTATCCGCACCGATTCCTCATTTGGAACAACTGCATCGGTTGCTTCTATACACACCGACGATTTCACTGGAACAACTGATGATTTTTCAACAACAGAAAGTACAACCACAGAAAGTGTCACATCTGCTGGAACCACTGAAAATATGTCTATCCGAACAGATTCCTCATTTGGAACAACTGCATCGGTTGCTTCTATGCACACCGACGATTTCACTGGAACAACTGATGATTTTTCCACACAAACTTCGTCATATACAACAGAAAGTACAACCACAGAAAGAGTCAAATCTGCTGGAACCACTGAAAATATGTCTATCCGAACAGATTCCTCATTTGGAACAACTGCATCGGTTGCTTCTATGCACACCGACGATTTCACTGGAACAACTGATGATTTTTCCACACAAACTCCGTCAGATACAACAGAAAGTACAACCACAGAAAGTGTCACATCTGCTGGAACCACTGAAAATATGTCTATCCGAACAGATTCCTTATTTGGAACCACTGCATCGGATTCTTCTAAGCAAACCGACGATATTACTGGAGTAATTGATGATTCTAACACAGAAACTTCGTCAGAGACAACAGAAAGTACAAACACAGAGGATGTCACATTTGCTGGGACCACTGAAAATATGTCTATCCGAACAGATACCTCATTTGGAACAACTGCATCGGTTGCTTCTATGCACACCGACGATTTCACTGGAACAACTGATGATTTTTCCACACAAGCTTCGTCATATACAACAGAAAGTACAACCACAGAAAGTGTCACATCTGCTGGAACCACTGAAAATATGTCTATCGGAACCGATTCCTCATTTGGAACAACTGCATCGGTTGCTTCTATGCACACCTACGATTTCACTATAACAACTGATGATTTTTCCACACTAACTTCGTCACAGAACACAGAAAGTACAACCACAGAAAGTGTCACATCTGCTGTAACCACTGAAAATATGTCTATCCAAACAGATTCCTCATTTGGAACCACTGCATCGGATTCTTCTATGCAAACCGACGATATTACTGGAGTAATTGATGATTCTAACACAGAAACTTCGTCAGAGACAACAGAAAGTACAAACACAGAGGGTGTCGCATTTGCTGGAACCACTGAAAATATGTCTATCCGAACAGATTCCTCATTTGGAACAACTGCATCGGTTGCTTCTAGTCACACCGACGATTTCACTGGAACAACTGATGATTTTTCCACACAAGCTTCGTCATATACAACAGAAAGTACAACCACAGAAAGTGTCACATCTGCTGGAACCACTGAAAATATGTCTATCCGAACAGATTCCTCATTTGGGACAACTGCATCGGTTTCTTCTATGCACACCGACGATTTCACTGGAACAACTGATGATTTTTCCACACAAACTTCGTCAGATACAACAGAAAGTACAACCACAAAAAGTGTCACATCAGCTAGAACCACTGAAGATATGTCTATCCGAACCGATTCCTTATTTGGAACAACTGCATTTGTTGCTTCTATGAAAACCGACGATTTCACTGGAACAACTGATGATTTTTCAACACAAACTTCGTCACAGACAATAGAAAGTACAACCGCAGAAAGAGTCAAATCTGCTGGAACCACTGAAAATATGTCTATCCGAACAGATTCCTCATTTGGAACAACTGCATCGGTTGCTTCTATGCACACCGACGATTTCACTGGAACAACTGATGATTTTTCCACACAAACTTCGTCAGATACAACAGAAAGTACAACCACAGAAAGTGTCACATCTGCTGGAACCACTGAAAACATGTCTATCCGAACCGATTCCTCATTTGGAACAACTGCATCGGTTGCTTCTATACACACCGACGATTTCACAGGAACAACTGATGATTTTTCAACAACAGAAAGTACAACCACAGAAAGTGTCACATCTGCTGGAACCACTGAAAATATGTCTATCCGAGCCGATTCCTCATTTGGAACAACTGCATCGGTTGCTTCTATGCACACCGACGATTTCACTGGAACAACTGATGATTTGTCCACACAAACTTCGTCAGATACAACAGAAAGTACAACCACAAAAAGTGTCACATCTGCTGGAACCACTGAAAAAATGTCTATCCGAACAGATACCTCATTTGGAACAACTGCATCGGTTGCTTCTATGCACACTAACGATTTCACTGGAACAACTGATGATTTTTCCACACAAACTTCGTCAGATACAACAGAAAGTACAACCACAGAAAGTGTCACATCAGCTGGAACCACTGAAGATATGTCTATCCGAACAGATTCCTCATTTGGAACAACTGCATCGGTTGCTTCTATGCACACCGACGATTTCACTGGAACAACTGATGATTTTTCCACACAAACTCCGTCAGATACAACAGAAAGTACAACCACAGAAAGTGTCACATCTACTGGAACCACTGAAAATATGTCTATCCGAACCGATTCCTCATTTGGAACAACTGCATCGGTTGCTTCTATGCACACCTACGATTTCACTATAACAACTGATGATTTATCCACACAAACTTCGTCACAGAACACAGAAAGTACAACCACAGAAAGTGTCACATCGGCTGGAACCACTGAAAATATGTCTATCCAAACAGATTCCTCATTTGGAACCACTGCATCGGATTCTTCTATGCAAACCGACGATATTACTGGAGTAATTGATGATTCTAACACAGAAACTTCGTCAGAGACAACAGAAAGTACAAACACAGAGGGTGTCACATTTGCTGGAACCACTGAAAATATGTCTATCCGAACAGATTCCTCATTTGGAACAACTGCATCGGTTGCTTCTATGCACACCGACGATTTCACTGGAACAACTGGTGATTTTTCCACACAAGCTTCGTCATATACAACAGAAAGTACAACCACAGAAAGTGTCACATCTGCTGGAACCACTGAAAATATGTCTATCCGAACAGATTCCTCATTTGGGACAACTGCATCGGTTTCTTCTGTGCACACCGACGATTTCACTGGAACAACTGATGATTTTTCCACACAAACTTCGTCAGATACAACAGAAAGTACAATCACAAAAAGTGTCACATCAGCTGGAACCACTGAAGATATGTCTATCCGAACCGATTCCTTATTTGGAACAACTGCATTTGTTGTTTCTATGAAAACCGACGATTTCACTGGAACAACTGATTATTTTTCCACACAAACTTCGTCACAGGCAACAGAAAGTACAACCGCAGAAAGAGTCAAATCTGCTGGAACCACTGAAAATATGTCTATCCGAACAGATTCCTCATTTGGAACAACTGCATCGGTTGCTTCTATGCACACCGACGATTTCACTGGAACAACTGATGATTTTTCCACACAAACTTCGTCAGATACAACAGAAAGTACAACCACAGAAAGTGTCACATCTGCTGGAACCACTGAAAATATGTCTATCCGAACCGATTCCTCATTTGGAACAACTGCATCGGTTGCTTCTATACACACCGACGATTTCACTGGTATAACTGATGATTTTTTCACACAAACTTCGTCAGATACAACAGAAAGTACAACCACAGAAAGTGTCACATCTGCTGGAAGCACTGAAAATATGTCTATCCGAACCGATTCCTCATTTGGAACAACTGCATCGGTTGCTTCTATGTACAGCGACGATTTCACTGGAACAACTGATGATTTTTCCACACAAACTTCGTCAGATACAACAGAAAGTACAACCACAGAAAGTGTCACAACTGCTGGAACCACTGAAAATATGTCTATCCGAACCGATTCCTCATTTGGAACCACTGCATCGGATTCTTCTATGCAAACCGACGATATTACTGCAGTAATTGATGATTCTAACACAGAAACTTCGTCAGAGACAACAGAAAGTACAAACACAGAGGGTGTCACATCTGCTGGAACCACTGAAAATATGTCTATCCGAACCGATTCCTCATTTGGAACCACTGCATCGGTTGCTTCTATGCACACCGACGATTTCACTGGAACAACTGATGATTTTTTCACACAAACTTCGTCAGATACAACAGAAAGTACAACCACAGAAAGTGTCACATCTGCTGGAAGCACTGAAAATATGTCTATCCGAACCGATTCCTCATTTGGAACAACTGCATCGGTTGCTTCTATGTACACAGACGATTTCACTGGAACAACTGATGATTTTTCCACACAAACGTCGTCAGATACAACAGAAAGTACAACCACAGAAAGTGTCACATCTGCTGGAACCACTGAAAATATGTCTATCCGAACCGATTCCTCATTTGGAACAACTGCATCGGTTGCTTCTATACACACCGACGATTTCACTGGAACAACTGATGATTTTTCAACAACAGAAAGTACAACCGCAGAAAGTGTCACATCTGCTGGAACCCCTGAAAATATGACTATTCGCACCGATTCCTCATTTGGAACAACTGCATCGGTTGCTTCTATGCACACCGACGATTTCACTGGAACAACTGATGATTTTTCCACACAAACTTCGTCAGATACAACAGAAAGTACAACCACAGAAAGTGTCACATCAGCTGGAACCACTGAAAATATGTCTATCCGAACAGATTCCTCATTTGGAACAACTGCATTGGTTGCTTCTATACACACCGACGATTTCACTGGAACAACTGATGAATTTTCAACAACAGAAAGTACAACCACAGAAAGTGTCACATCTGCTGCAACCACTGAAAATATGACTATCCGAACCGATTCCTCATTTGGAACAACTGCATCGGTTGCTTCTATGCACACCGACAATTTCACTGGAACAACTGATGATTTTTCCACACAAACTTCGTCAGATACAACAGAAAGTACAACCACAGAAAGTGTCACATCTGCTGGAACCACTGAAAAAATGTCTATCCGAACAGATACCTCATTTGGAACAACTGCATCGGTTGCTTCTATGCACACCGACGATTTCACTGGAACAACTGATGATTTTTCCACACAAACTTCGTCAGATACAACAGAAAGTACAACCACAGAAAGTGTCACATCTGCTGGAACCACTGAAAATATGTCTATCCGAACCGATTCCTCATTTGGAACAACTGCATCGGTTGCTTCTATACACACCGACGATTTCACTGGAACAACTGATGATTTTTCAACAACAGAAAGTACAACCACAGAAAGTGTCACATCTGCTGGAACCCCTGAAAATATGACTATTCGCACCGATTCCTCATTTGGAACAACTGCATCGGTTGCTTCTATGCACACCGACGATTTCACTGGAACAACTGATGATTTTTCCACACAAACTTCGTCAGATACAACAGAAAGTACAACCACAGAAAGTGTCACATCTGCTGGAACCACTGAAAAAATGTCTATCCGAACAGATACCTCATTTGGTACAACTGCATCGGTTGCTTCTATGCACACCGACGATTTCACTGGAACAACTGATGATTTTTCCACACAAACTTCGTCAGATACAACAGAAAGTACAACCACAGAATGTGTCACATCTGCTGGAACCACTGAAAATATGTCTATCCGAACCGATTCCTCATTTGGAACAACTGCATCGGTTGCTTCTATACACACCGACGATTTCACTGGAACAACTGATGAATTTTCAACAACAGAAAGTACAACCACAGAAAGTGTCACATCTGCTGGAACCACTGAAAATATGACTATCCGAACCGATTCCTCATTTGGAACAACTGCATCGGTTGCTTCTATGCACACCGACAATTTCACTGGAACAACTGATGATTTTTCCACACAAACTTCGTCAGATACAACAGAAAGTACAACCACAGAAAGTGTCACATCTGCTGGAACCACTGAAAAAATTTCTATCCGAACAGATACCTCATTTGGAACAACTGCATCGGTTGCTTCTATGCACACCGACGATTTCACTGGAACAACTGATGATTTTTCCACACAAACTTCGTCAGATACAATAGAAAGTACAACCACAGAAAGTGTCACATCAGCTGGAACCACTAAAAATATGTCTATCCGAACCGATTCCTCATTTGGAACAACTGCATCGGTTGCTTCTATGCACACCGATGATTTTACTGGAACAACTGATGATTTTTCCACACAAACTTCCTCAGAGACAACAGAAAGTGCAACCACTGAAGGTGTCACATCAGCTGGAACCACTGAAAATTTATCTATCCGAGCAGATTCCTCATTTGGAACAACTGCATCGGTTGCTTCTATGCACACCGACGATTTCACTGGAACAACTGATGATTTTTCCACACAAACTTCGTCAGATACAACAGAAAGTACAACCACAGAAAGTGTCACATCTGCTGGAACCACTGAAAATATGTCTATCCGAACCGATTCCTCATTTGGAACACCTGCATCGGTTGCTTCTATACACACCGACGATTTCACTGGAACAACTGATGATTTTTCAACAACAGAAAGTACAAGCACAGAAAGTGTCACATCTGCTGGAACCACTGAAAATATGTCTATCCGAACCGATTCCTCATTTAGAACAACTGCATCGGTTGCTTCTATGCACACCGACGATTTCACTGGAACAACTGATGATTTTTCCACACAAACTTCGTCACAGAACACAGAAAGTACAACCACAGAAAGTGTCACATCTGATGGAACCACTGAAAATATGTCTATCCAAACAGATTCCTCATTTGGAACCACTGCATCGGATTCTTCTATGCAAACCGCCGATATTACTGGAGTAATTGATGATTCTAACACACAAACTTCGTCAGAGACAACAGAAAGTACAAACACAGAGGGTGTCACATCTGCTGGAACCACTGAAAATATGTCTATCCGAACCGATTCCTCATTTGGAACAACTGCATCGGTTGCTTCTATGCACACCGACGATTTCACTGGTACAACTGATGATTTTTTCACACAAACTTCGTCAGATACAACAGAAAGTACAACCACAGAAAGTGTCACATCTGCTGGAACCACTGAAAATATGTCTATCCGAACCGATACCTCATTTGGAACAACTGCATCGGTTGCTTCTATGCACACCGACGATTTCACTGGAACAACTGATGATTTTTCCACACAAACTTCGTCAGATACAACAGAAAGTACAACCACAGAAAGTGTCACATCTGCTGGAACCACTGAAAATATGTCTGTCCGAACCGATTCCTCATTTGGAACAACTGCATCGGTTGCTTCTTCGCACACCGACGATTTCACTGGAACAACTGATGATTTTTCCACACAAACTTCATCAGATACAACAGAAAGTACAACCACAGAAAGTGTCACATATTCTGGAACCACTGAAAATATGTCTATCCGAACAGATTCCTCATTTGGAACAACTGCATCGGTTGCTTCTATGCACACCGATGATTTCACTGGAACAACTGATGATTTTTCCACACAAACTTCCTCAGAGACAACAGAAAGTGCAACCACAGAAGGTGTCACATCAGCTGGAACCACTGAAAATTTATCTATCCGAGCAGATTCCTCATTTGGAACAACTGCATCGGTTGCTTCTATGCACACCGACGATTTCACTGGAACAACTGATGATTTTTCCACACAAACTTCGTCAGATACAACAGAAAGTACAACCACAGAAAGTGTCACATCTGCTGGAACCACTGAAAATATGTCTATCCGAACCGATTCCTCATTTGGAACACCTGCATCGGTTGCTTCTATACACACCGACGATTTCACTGGAACAACTGATGATTTTTCAACAACAGAAAGTACAACCACAGAAAGTGTCACATCTGCTGGAACCACTGAAAATATGTCTATCCGAACAGATTCCTCATTTAGAACAACTGCATTTGTTGCTTCTATGCAAACCGACGATTTCACTGGAACAACTGATGACTTTTCCACACAAACTTCGTCACAGAACACAGAAAGTACAACCACAGAAAGTGTCACATCTGATGGAACCACTGAAAATATGTCTATCCAAACAGATTCCTCATTTGGAACCACTGCATCGGATTCTTCTATGCAAACCGCCGATATTACTGGAGTAATTGATGATTCTAACACACAAACTTCGTCAGAGACAACAGAAAGTACAAACACAGAGGGTGTCACATCTGCTGGAACCACTGAAAATATGTCTATCCGAACCGATTCCTCATTTGGAACAACTGCATCGGTTGCTTCTATGCACACCGACGATTTCACTGGTACAACTGATGATTTTTTCACACAAACTTCGTCAGATACAACAGAAAGTACAACCACAGAAAGTGTCACATCTGCTGGAACCACTGAAAATATGTCTATCCGAACCGATACCTCATTTGGAACAACTGCATCGGTTGCTTCTATGCACACCGACGATTTCACTGGAACAACTGATGATTTTTCCACACAAACTTCGTCAGATACAACAGAAAGTACAACCACAGAAAGTGTCACATCTGCTGGAACCACTGAAAATATGTCTGTCCGAACCGATTCCTCATTTGGAACAACTGCATCGGTTGCTTCTTCGCACACCGACGATTTCACTGGAACAACTGATGATTTTTCCACACAAACTTCATCAGATACAACAGAAAGTACAACCACAGAAAGTGTCACATATTCTGGAACCACTGAAAATATGTTTATCCGAACAGATTCCTCATTTGGAACAACTGCATCGGTTGCTTCTATGCACACCGATGATTTCACTGGAACAACTGATGATTTTTCCACACAAACTTCCTCAGAGACAACAGAAAGTGCAACCACAGAAGGTGTCACATCAGCTGGAACCACTGAAAATTTATCTATCCGAGCAGATTCCTCCACTGTATCGGGTACTTCTATGAAACGCGACGATTTCACTGGAACAACTGATGATTCTTCCACACAAACTTCAGAGACAACTGAAAATACAAACACAGAAAATGTCACAACTACTGGAACCACTGAAAATATATCTATCCGAGCAGATTCCTCTGTTGGAAGAGCTACTGTTTTAATGCGGAATGCTTCTACTGTTCTTTTAGAACAACCTGATATAGCTAATATGAATTTAGTCAAAAATGTATCAGTTGACGAAACTTTGACCATATCGTCAGCATCGGATCGTCACATGTGTTTTTTTCGCAAGCGTGAGGGGCCCACACAATTTCACCGGGGACTCGGAAGTAAGTTAACTTAAATTATAAGAGATAAAAGATTTTTGTCGTTTGTCATTAGGATAGGTACAGCGACATAACATTTTATAAACATACATATGAGCGGGAATTTGAAAAGTTTTTTTCAATTTAAATCTCTTACAACATTTTGAGTCACAAGCGACTTACGCCTTCTGCTTTTCTTAAACGGGGAATTAGGTATTGGGTATTTGACAATCGCTGCAAAAAATTTCGCTTTGGGGTTTTATAATTTTGGGCAATTATAATTCAAATTTAAACAAACATTAGAAATTGAATAATTATAAAAGTTAAAAGTTAATAACAATATTATTTTTCATTTGCAGAGATGGTAACTCCAATCGCCTGTTTCTTCTGTTGTGGATGCGGTAATGTTGCTTCTGCTCATTGCGAAAGAATTGATTACCAATTCTGTATCAGCTGGATTATAAAAAATATCTTCTGCGTTTATGATTTACCATAATCATTTATGAAATACAATGAAAGCATACTCTGGTTAAAGTCGTTAAAGCGTTCCTGGGAAACACGACGTTATGCGAAACAATGTTGTGTGGGACAAAGAAAATAAAACCATAAGGCTGATTTACCCTCAGAAAAAATTAATAAAAAATACATTTTGTTTTATTTTATTACTTTGATATGAGAAACATTAATAAAAATTCATTTTTAACAAGAGCAACAAAAATAAATTAAGTCATAAATACATAGTTTGAATATAAATTTTTTTAAAAAAAAAAACAAACTCAGTAAAATTAAAAACTTTCATGTAGATTCCCTAACCGGAGATACACATGTGTGCAAAGTTTGTAAAAGTTTGTTTATATGGGAACCCCTCGGCCCTATCATTCCAAATTCCCAAATTTATTTAAAGTCGGAGATACACATTGTGCAAAGTTTAAATAAAATCGAATTAATTTTTCTAAATAAATTATATGGGAGCAACAATTGGGGTAGTTTTGAAAAACTGTATATGGGAGCTCTCTGGCCCCAGTCCCAATCACTTTTAAAATTTTATAAAAAGTGTTGTTATCGGAGATACACATGTGTGCAAAATTTGAGAACTGGCTTACAAATTTATCGCAAAATTCCGCCAACCAGTTACAAACAAACACATAGACACGCAAGGTTCATATAAAGAATTTAAAAAGTTATATTAAAGTTTCGCCATCCTGCGACGAAGATGATTGTACTGCTGCACTTGTGGATGCGTGTTGAAAATACTCGGGCAGGATACTGTAGCTGCATGTCTTCGGACTTTATATGAACTTTTCGCAACAGGATCACATTTCTCGAACATTTCCTGCGCGATTTTAAGATGATCCAGAGCGTTTCTTAAATCGCTCAATTTAAAATCTGGTTGAGGTTCATTTGCAGCTTCATCATCATTTTCAGCGTCAGTAAGCCATTATCGTATCATCAGAATTGACTGCCTCCAAATTAATAAGGTCTACCAACGAAAATTTTTCATCATGTGTCGTAACAAGTTGCTCTATGTCGGCAGCCGAAAATGCTTAATATTAGCAATGGGATACGGTTCTGTTGGTTGCAGAAAGCAAAGTCGTATTATGTAGTAACTTTTCCTGCACTTTTCCACCTGATTAGTTTTCTTAAACAGGAGAGAGGCGAGATTTTCCTCGCCACAGAACTTTTTTACAGCTGGGCAAAAATTGTATAGAAACCATTCCTCGAAAAGAGATTTTGTATTCCAGGCCTTTTTTGGTTGCCTTCGAAATTTCACGTAGTTTCTCTTTTACGAAACCTTAACAGATTGATAAACTAACAATGGTCTGTTTTAAAAAAAAACCCGTTTCCATTTAGTGATAATGTTTTTGTCTTTTGCAGCCTTGCGACATGGCATTAACTTTTCACCCTGTGCAATACAAGATCTGGTTGTAATCTTTTCCCAAATTGCGGCTCTTTAAATATCTATAAAGTTGTCTTTAAATTTTTGGTTATATTCCACGTTAGCACTAGCTGTTTCTCCCGGAAGCTTCACATTGTAGATGCCAGGCTAAGTGTGTCAGTGGAAATTGCATCTGAGGGGACCTTGAGGGTGGTCTTGAGGGTGGTCTTGAGTGGGTCTTAAGGGAATATTAAGGGGGTATTGAGAAAATGTTGATTGGGGTTGTAACGTGTTTCTAACGGGGTCTTAAGGGAGATCTTGAGTGGGTCTTGAGGGTAGTATAAGGGGCATCTTGTAGTGATCTTGAGAGGGTCTTGATGGTGGTCTTGAGGGAGACTTAAGGTGGTCTTAGGGAGTCTCAAGGTGATCTTAAGGGGGTTTTAAGTGTGAAGTTGGGAGCGTCTTAAGGTGATCTTGAGGAGGTTGCCTACTGCATACCGATCCAAGCAGTAGGTTATTCGCGCTCGTGGTTTGTGAATCGGTGAATTTGAAAGGAAAAAGAAACAAAAATAAAATAACGGCAACCCAACGTCGGTGTCTGGTTACTGGCTTTTTAAATTCTCTATACTAACTTCACTTGGCCATGGGTCGTCGGTCGTCTGTCGTGGATTCTTGCGATAAATTTTTAACCCACTTCCCACGCCCCGATTTTATTGAAATTTTGCACACATGTGTATTTCCGGAGACAACACTTTCTATTAAATTTTGAGGCCCCTCGGGCTGCGGGGTCGGGGGGCTCCCAAACAAAAATTTTATAAAATTTACCCGGTTTTCTTCACACACATGTGTATACCCAATAAACAATACTTTTTCGAAAATTTGGTAGTGATCGGGTCCCGGGTTCGGCCGCAAGGCCCTTATACATTTTTTAAATATCTATACTGGCATCAGATATTCGTCGCCCTTTATGGACTGTGTGCGGTGTGTGCTGCGCAGTCGGCTGCGCTGCATGGTTTTGGTGGTGGAGAGAGAGAGAGAAATCTTAGCTCACGCACAAATGAACCCAGCAAATGAAACGAGACATACATGTTTTATGCTTACTTCAACTTACATTTTTATTTACTGAATTGTATTTTTATTGATGTCGTTTTTTTTGTTGTCAGAGCAGTCAAAGAGTTCTCAAGATAAATGTTCGTGTTTCTTATTTGCTCAGAGTATGAGCGTGCTCTAAGTGCTCAGAATAAAATGATCTGAGCTTTTTCAATTTTAACATCTGATGTCAAATGTCTGTTTCGATGATTTTCTCCTACAATTAAAAAAAATGGCCCAGGATCGAGGGGCTCCCATATCAATTTCTGCGATTAGAGAATTTAGATGAAAAATTTTAATTTTTATGGGTTGTTTTTTTTACCATCGCGCTCGTAGTGTTGCTAGTGCGCTTGTGTCAACGAAAACCAAAAAGGCACTAGCCCAGTGCAGTGTCGGGGTTGTTTTTGCACATAGTGGCGTGTGTGTGTTTCCTTTTCCTTTCCTTATTCTTCTCAGTAGGCGCGTCTTTGCTGAACGTGCTGGTGAATCGTTTTTGTTGAAGTAACAATTCGATGACCCAGTGCGTTTAGTTCTGTACTCCGTTGAGAGACGGGCAGTGTATGTGATTGCTGTGACAGTCGCACAACTCTTGCTGTTGTAAAGGCATAACACTTGCAACCATTTGTTTTGGTGCTGTCATTGTCGCTTCGCATTGCGGTTCGTTCCACACATTGTAAGTCAGCCTTCGCATCCCAACAATTATACCGTCAGTGTATTCTCTAGGCTCTTTAGACCAGTATGTGGTATCATCTAATTTCTGGTTATCGACCCACGCAGTTAAAGAGAAAACTTATAAAAGAAAAGTATGGCTAGACGAGAAAGCCGACCATTAACTGGCCACTTAATGCCAATAGTGGTGTGGATGCAATTTCTGATACGATCACTAGCATAATCCACGACGGTATGAGACAGTTTATCCCTTCCAGAAGAAAGTGTATCAAACCGAAGGAAAATTCTTGGTATGATTTAAGCTGCTAGGAACCGGAAGGCTGGCTCCACGCTACCAGATAGCACTTTGTCGCCGCCTGTACTGCAAGAGTTGAATCCTCTATGCTATGGGAAAGATACTTTCGTACTCGACAAGTGGCTAGAGTATTAAATGATCTTAACATTCATAAGTCTGCAGTGCCTGATGATATTCCCGATATAGTTTTGAAGAGGTGTTCTTCAACGTTGGCATTGCCACTACACAAGCTTTTTCATTTCTCTATTCTTCTGTTCTGCTGCAGTCGTCCCAAGGAATTGGAAAACCGCCTTTATCCAACCTTTTCCTCTTACCGATCCCTTGCGCTAACATCAATTGTTTCTAAGGTCATGGAAACGCTGATCAATCGTAATCTTGTGCAATACCTTGAATCACGTGAAATCCTTAGCGCAAAATTCCGCCAACCAGTTACAAACAAACACATAGACACGCAAGGTTCATATAAAGAATTTAAAAAGTTAATTTTAAAAGTTTCGCCATCCTGCGACGAAGATGATTGTACTGCTGCACTTGTGGATGCGTGTTGAAAATACTCGGGCAGGATACTGTAGCTGCATATCTTCGGACTTTATATGATCTTTTCGCAACAGGATCACATTTCTCGAACATTTCCTGCGCGATTTTAAGATGATCCAGAGCGTTTCTTAAATCGCTCAATTTAAAATCTGGTTGAGGTTCATTTGCAGCTTCATCATCATTTTCAGCGTCAGTAAGCCATTATCGTATCATCAGAATTGACTGCCTCCAAATTAATAAGGTCTACCAACAAAATTTTTTCATCACGTGTCGTAACAAGTTGCTCTATGTCGGCAGCCGAAAATGCTTAATATTAGCAATGGGATACGGTTCTGTTGGTTGCAGAAAGCAAAGTCGTATTATGTAGTAACTTTTCCTGCACTTTTCCACCTGATTAGTTTTCTTAAACAGGAGAGAGGCGAGATTTTCCTCGCCACAGAACTTTTTTACAGCTGGCAAAAATTGTATAGAAACCATTCCTCGAAAAGAGATTTTGTATCCCAGGCCTTTTTTGGTTGCCTTCGAAATTTCACGTAGTTTCTCTTTTACGAAACCTTAACAGATTGATAAACTAACAATGGTCTGTTTTAAAAAAAACCCGTTTCCATTTAGTGATAATGTTTTTGTCTTTTGCAGCCTTGCGACATGGCATTAACTTTTCACCCTGTGCAATACAAGATCTGGTTGTAATCTTTTCCCAAATTGCGGCTCTTTAAATATCTATAAAGTTGTCTTTAAATTTTTGGTTATATTCCACGTTAGCACTAGCTGTTTCTCCCGGAAGCTTCACATTGTAGATGCCAGGCTAAGTGTGTCAGTGGAAATTGCATCTGAGGGGATCTTGAGGGTGGTCTTGAGGGTGGTCTTGAGTGGGTCTTAAGGGAATATTAAGGGGGTATTGAGAAAATGTTGATTGGGGTTGTAACGTGTTTCTAACGGGGTCTTAAAGGAGATCTTGAGTGGGTCTTGAGGGTAGTATAAGGGGCATCTTGTAGTGATCTTGAGAGGGTCTTGATGGTGGTCTTGAGGGAGGCTTAAGGTGGTCTTAGGGAGTCTCAAGGTGATCTTAAGGGGGTTGCCTACTGCATACCGATCCAAGCAGTAGGTTATTCGCGCTCGTGGTTTGTGAATCGGTGAATTTGAAAGGAAAAAGAAACAAAAATAAAATAACGGCAACCCAACGTCGGTGTCTGGTTACTGGCTTTTTAAATTCTCTATACTAACTTCACTTGCCCGTGGGTCGTCGGTCGTCTGTCGTGGATTCTTGCGATCAATTTTTAACCCACTTCCCACGCCCCGATTTTATTGAAATTTTGCACACATGTGTATTTCCGGAGACAACACTTTCTATTAAATTTTGAGGCCCCTCGGGCTGCGGGGTCGGGGGGCTCCCAAACAAAAATTTTATAAAATTTACCCGATTTTCTTCACACACATGTGTATACCCAATAAACAATACTTTTTCGGAAATTTGGTAGTGATCGGGTCCCGGGTTCGGCCGCAAGGCCCTTATACATTTTTTAAATATCTATACTGGCATCAGATATTCGTCGCCCTTTATGGACTGTGTGCGGTGTGTGCTGCGCAGTCGGCTGCGCTGCATGGTTTTGGTGGTGGAGAGAGAGAGAGAAATCTTAGCTCACGCACAAATGAACCCAGCAAATGAAACGAGACATACATGTTTTATGCTTACTTCAACTTACATTTTTATTTACTGAATTGTATTTTTATTGATGTCGTTTTTTTTGTTGTCAGAGCAGTCAAAGAGTTCTCAAGATAAATGTTCGTGTTTCTTATTTGCTCAGAGTATGAGCGTGCTCTAAGTGCTCAGAATAAAATGATCTGAGCTTTTTCAATTTTAACATCTGATGTCAAATGTCTGTTTCGATGATTTTCTCCTACAATTAAAAAAAATGGCCCAGGATCGAGGGGCTCCCATATCAATTTCTGCGATTAGAGAATTTAGATGAAAAATTTTAATTTTTATGGGTTGTTTTTTTTACCATCGCGCTCGTAGTGTTGCTAGTGCGCTTGTGTCAACGAAAACCAAAAAGGCACTAGCCCAGTGCAGTGTCGGGGTTGTTTTTGCACATAGTGGCGTGTGTGTGTTTCCTTTTCCTTTCCTTATTCTTCTCAGTAGGCGCGTCTTTGCTGAACGTGCTGGTGAATCGTTTTTGTTGAAGTAACAATTCGATGACCCAGTGCGTTTAGTTCTGTACTCCGTTGAGAGACGGGCAGTGTATGTGATTGCTGTGACAGTCGCACAACTCTTGCTGTTGTAAAGGCATAACACTTGCAACCATTTGTTTTGGTGCTGTCATTGTCGCTTCGCATTGCGGTTCGTTCCACACATTGTAAGTCAGCCTTCGCATCCCAACAATTATACCGTCAGTGTATTCTCTAGGCTCTTTAGACCAGTGTGTGGTATCATCTAATTTCTGGTTATCGACCCACGCAGTTAAAGAGAAAACTTATAAAAGAAAAGTATGGCTAGACGAGAAAGCCGACCATTAACTGGCCACTTAATGCCAATAGTGGTGTGGATGCAATTTCTGATACGATCACTAGCATAATCCACGACGGTATGAGACAGTTTATCCCTTCCAGAAGAAAGTGTATCAAACCGAAGGAAAATTCTTGGTATGATTTAAGCTGCTAGGAACCGGAAGGCTGGCTCCACGCTACCAGATAGCACTTTGTCGCCGCCTGTACTGCAAGAGTTGAATCCTCTATGCTATGGGAAAGATACTTTCGTACTCGACAAGTGGCTAGAGTATTAAATGATCTTAACATTCATAAGTCTGCAGTGCCTGATGATATTCCCGATATAGTTTTGAAGAGGTGTTCTTCAACGTTGGCATTGCCACTACACAAGCTTTTTCATTTCTCTATTCTTCTGTTCTGCTGCAGTCGTCCCAAGGAATTGGAAAACCGCCTTTATCCAACCTTTTCCTCTTACCGATCCCTTGCGCTAACATCAATTGTTTCTAAGGTCATGGAAACGCTGATCAATCGTAATCTTGTGCAATACCTTGAATCACGTGAAATCCTTAGCGACCAGCAGTACTGTTTTCGTAGGCACCGTTCTACAGGTGACCTGATGGCATATCTCACCGAAAAGTGGAACCAGTCTATTCACAAATTCGGTGAAAGTAAAGTTGATGCCCTCGATATTTCCAAGACATTTGACAGAGTTTGGCATCAAGCTATTTTTTCGTAAATGAATATCTATGGAATTAATAAGGCCCTGTTTGATTGGACTAGTAACTACCTTTCTGGCCGTTCAATCCAGGTCGTATTGGATGGTTTCAAATCCAATGTTCACCGCATAAGCGCCGGTGTTCCCCTCTTTCTGATTATCATTAATAATGTGCTGTTCGCTACATCTAATCCAATCCATTCTTTCGCTGCTGACAGCACTCTTCGCTATTCATATGATTTTACATTTTGTGCACGCCCCTCTAGCCTCTACATCACAAGTGGAACTTGAAAAACAGCATATGTTAAGCACGTTAAATTCTTATAACCTAAATTATAGAGATGAATTTAACGCTTCTAAAACTTAATGCTGTCTTCTGTCGTCCAAGCGTAAGTTAAACCCCCAACCTTTATCCATGAATGGATCTTCCGTTACAAAGAAACTGAAAAACTAACAATTCTCGGAATGTGCGTTAACAACAAGCTTCGTCGGAATGACCACATATTTGCCATCGCCAAAAATGATAATTTGCATCAATTGACATGCATCTACTAGACAGAATTCAGAACCGCGCGATAAAACTTATTGGTGACGTAAATATCGCGAAAACAATCGAATCGCTTGAACATCGTAGGAATGTTTCCTGTTTGTCACTTTTTTAGCGCTTTTTCCACAACCACTGTTCAAAAAAAAACATCCAGATGCATCCCGCCCAATCTCGAACTCATCCGTAATACCCGTGCCTCAACTCGAGCCCACGGGTCTACCATTAGACCTATCTTCGGACGTACTAACCAATCCAGAGATTCCTTCTTTTTGTGGAATGAATTGCCGGATTCTGTGTTTCCGCATTTGTATGATCTGCAATCGTTTAAGACACACGTGCATAGACATCTCATCTTTTCCTCTCTCTTATTTCCTAATGCCCACGCTGAGCTAAGCGAGCAAATCGTGTACATTATAAAAAAATATCTTAAGGTGTTTTCAGAGGGTCTTAAGTGGGTCTTGAGATGTTCTTGTAGGGGGTCTTAAAGGAATCTTGAGTGAGGGGGGTCTTTAAAGGTTTGGGAGAGTCTTGGGTGTGGTCTTGAAAGGGTCTTTATGTATTCTTGAAGGAGGTCTTGAGAGGGGTTTTATTAGAATCTTCAGGTGTTTTTTGATGGGGTCTTGAGGGTGGTCTTGAGGGGGTCTTGAGCTGGTATTTAGGTAGTCATGAGGTGGTCTTAATGGGCTCTTAGGTGGTCTGGAGGGGGTTTTGTGAGAGGTCTTGAGTGAGTTTTGAAAGGGTCTTTAATTGGGTTTTAAGGAGGCTTTGAGGGTGTCTTTTTTTGAGCGGGGTCTTTAGGTAGTTTTAAGAGGGTTTTTAGTTGGGTCTTGAGGGTTCTTAAGGGGATCTTGATGGCTGTCGTCCGGGTGGTCTTGAGGCGGTCTCTAGGTGGTTTTGTGCTTTTTTTTAGATGGTCCTTTGGGGTGCTTTCGGTTTCTTTTGAGAGTCTTTTGATAGTCTTTTGGGGTTTTTTGGGGGCCTTCTGGGTGTCTCCATATGACCATCCAATCTAAAGAATATTACAATATTATATACATATTTCATTAGAATCTTAATGGTATAAATTTAAATTATATGATGTTCTTTAAATATTGTCATAAACCTCAAATGCTTAACACGGTTCTTTTAAATTATGTGATTTTTTTAATAATTCTAAACTTGGAGGTGCATAGTAGTTCTGTATATATCTAAACCTTATTTTTATGTTGAAATTTTTGAAGCCCCAACACTTGGGCTCATTTCAATAATGAAACTAAGTGAACCCAAGTGTCCAAGAATGACCGAAATCGTATAGATCGATTAGATCGGATCACACTGTTGAACGAATTTTTTATTATCTTTTTGGTTTTTTGGTTAGTAAATTTGTGTTCCATTTACCTTTAACTTTGCCTGCTAGTTTTTCTTACATGTTGTAAGCATATGCGGATGGAAAACTGTGTAAGAGATAGAGATACAGGCCAGATCTATACATCCACCTTTTATTCCCTTGGTGCTTCCATTATATGATGATATTATTCAAGAGAAGTCACTATTTAAATGTCTAAAATCCATCTCAGAGTTGGTTTGTGTATAATGAAAAATTTTGATTTCACGTTTTACACACACATTCTTCTCCTCTCCTAATTTATTCTAAAAATATATCACACACCAGTCGGTTATTTTACAAAATGATGAAGATATTATTCTCTGTCAGTTTTCTTTTAGGTTTTTCGAAGTAAAGTAGTGGAAATTCCATTTTCGGTCGTCTTTCAATTTGGTGAAAATTTTAATTTCGATTCCAATCTTTCTGGATATTAAAGCCAAATTCTTAACTTATTCTTTATTTTACAACTCGTTATGGTTCTCACAGAAAAGTCCGGGTTTTTCCCGGAATACTATCTGAATTTAAAAAATTCCCAATCAACAGATACGAAAGAAGTGGAAAAAATTTCCGAGTGCCGCAATGATTACGAGCGCTTTTCATATGTCGATCATCTAGCTTCTGTGCGGGAGCATGATTTTGTTGTAAAGCGCACGTTCGAGGGAAAAAGTGGCCAATTAGCAGCCGAACTAAAGGAAAAAGGAAACCTGGCATTTAGGGCAATGAAATGGCTTGAGGCAATGGTTTTGTATTCAAAGAGTTATCTGGCTTTGCCGGAGGATAAAGGTAAGATAAAAGTTTCGTTCCTATCGATTCTTTTAACATTTCCAAATATATAGTCTCAGAGAAGGCGGTCATTTTGGCAAATCGATCAGCAACGCTATATCATTTGCAGAAGTACGATGAAACTTTGCTGGATATCAGACGGTCAATGAATTATGGATATCCGAAAGATCTGCTGTATAAGTTGCATGAACGACAGGCACGGTGCTTTTTGGCTAAGAAAGATTTCCTTAATTCTATAGAATCATTTAAGTGAGTATGTTAGGAAATTTGACTATTGGACAATATCTGTTACCTTCTCATCCATTTTTTGTTCCTTAGAAAGACCATCTCCGCTACTGATGATTCAAAGCTGCCTCAAGACAAGCGCGCCAAGATACACCTGGATGCCATGTCTATGGTAAAATTGCTAGAGAACGATTCTCGCATTGCAAAGCAAGCATCCAAAAAGAAATTAAATTCAGCTGTCCCAAAAACGATTGCAATACCCGACGAAAAAGAGTTTGTCAGTTCAGTGATTCGCATCGATCAGAATAAAGAAGAGGGACGTTTTGCAAGGGCGGCCTGTGATATCAAGGTGGGTGAGGAGCTCCTTGTCGAGAAACCATTTGCCGCTGTGCTCCTGCAGAAGTTCGCTCAAACACACTGCGAGAATTGCTTTATAAGGTGAGACAAACGGTTTGTTGTGCCATCATCATAAATTTCTTCCGTCGTTTTTTCGTAGAACTGCGATTCCTGTTTCTTGTCCTAAGTGCGCTGATGTCATTTACTGCTCCGAGAAATGTCAGCAAAAAGCCGACCGCACATATCATAAATTCGAGTGTGGCATTCTGCCAACAATTTGGAGATCTGGTGCATCCATTAATTGCCATCTGGCATTGAGGATTATCGCAAGTAGGCCGTTGGATGATTTCCTTAAAATTAAGGATACCATCAGCAAGGAGTTGACAATGGACGAGATTCTTAAGTGAGTAAAATTTGATTGTGCGGTACATTACATACATTTTATGGCCTATTGCAGACTCCCTAAGGATGACTATCATCGCGTGTCGCATCTTGTTCGGCATGAGAGAACACGAAACGCTTCAAACTTCTTTCAACATAGCCTAATGGCGCGATTTTTGACAAAGTGTCTTCAGGTAGCCGGCTATTTTGGCGAGACCCCAAAACTTGAAGATGTGCTCGCAATTGGAGCTTTAATTCTGCGAAATTTGCAATTTATTCAATTCAATACACATGAAATCTCAGAGCTACACAAGTCGCAAGTGGATCAGAGTGAGAAAACTCTTTTCATCGGTGGTGGTCTCTATCCGACCCTAGCGCTCTTTAATCATTCATGTGATCCTGGTGTAGTGAGGTGGGGTCTTTTGTGCTTCAAGAATTGAATCAAGAAAATTCTGATATTTCCCCAAACTTTATCAGGTACTTCCGCGGCACAACGATCCATGTCAATACAGTGAAACCCATTGAAGCTGGTCTCCAGATTTCCGAAAACTATGGTCCAATGTATACACAGGAATCGCGCGAAGAGCGTCAGTCAAAATTAAAGGAACTCTACTGGTTCGACTGCTACTGTGATGCATGCCTAGAAAATTGGCCCAAATTTGAAGACCTCAAGATTGATTTGATACGCTTTCGTTGTGATTCGACGAGTAAGTGTCCGGCAATTATTGAGGTTCCAGCGAATTGTAATGATTTTATGGTCAAGTGTGTTACATGTGGACAGTGCACGAACATTTTTAAAGGTCTTAAGGTTATGCAGGTAGATAATTACTGTGAACTTTTTTTTAAATATTCATTTAAAAAATGGTTTTCTTTTCATTAAGGATACTGAATTAATGAATCGCACTGCAAAACGTTTCTACGACACTGGCGACTACTCAAAGGCAATCAACAAATTTATTGATCTGCTAAAGATCATGTACGAGGTATTGGCTCCACCATATCCCGATTTTTGTCAATGTCAACAGAGTATTCGTGATTGTTTCTTGCATTTTGGGAATTTTTACAATTTGGATTAATTAAATTTTTGCGATTATTGCCACCATTTTATATGTACGAGTACATGCAAAAGTATAGAGATTGTTTCCAATCACTGATATTAATGTTAAATTTTTTTTCATAAAAACTCTACCCCAGAGCGCGCTCAACTGCAGAACTTTTCAAAAAGGAAATCGAACACGAAAGGCGAAAATCTTTTGTTTACTTTTTTTGTTGCAAGTGTTGCTGTTGTGCTAGTATAAAGAAGGGTAAATCTCCCAAAATATCAAGAGCTGTTTTAGCTCTACGGTAGAGTCGTTTTGAAGGGGAAACGAACAACTTGACAGCAAAAAAAAAATCTGGGGCAGAGTTTTACGAAAAAAAAATTAACATAAGTTATTCAATAAAATTCAAAGTTTAATTGTGCTTAATTTTAAACTTTCGATTTATTAAATAACTTATATTAAACTAAATAACCAAAATGGCAAATTAGATATTTTTTATTTATTAAACAAATCATAATTTTGTTAAATAAAGTCAATTATAGATTTTCAACATCAAATGATCTATGAGCAGGTCTTCTTCGAAGTAAAATCATGTTGAGTCTGCACTCAAGTCGATTTGGGACAATTGCGATCAACATCAAAGGCAACACGATAGATTATTCCTGTAAGGTTAAATATCTTGGCGTTATCCTTGAGAAACGGCTAAAGTGGAATTCTCATATCAAGTCCTCCACCGAACGCGCCACTAGAGCCTTGTGGGCCAGTATACGCCTCTACGGCAGAATTTGGGGCCTAAATCCTAAAATGGTACATTAGATGTAGACAATGATGGTGAGACCTATTATCACGTACGCGGCCATCGTTTGGTTGCTGAAAGTTCTCGAACGGGTCAAGGTATAACGGCAGCACTAGAAGCTGTTGTATGGCTTTCACCCCTGCCAATCTTTCTTAGGAAGACGGCTGCTAGATGCGCTATTAAGCTGCAACTAAAATACGGGTACTAACCTGACATTATGGTCAGGGAGCACTGTTTCGGAACGAAATTTGATGTAGAAATCTTGGACCGGGTAAACTGGTGCAATGGTGTTCCGGCACTGGACGCTAGAAGTCTGGTCTGGTTAACAAATGGATGGAATATGGAAACTGGAGTTGGAACTGTCTATTTCATATATCTTGCGCTTAGAGCCCTGTCGTCCAATTTGATGGACTCGATATTAGTCAAAAACTGTTACGATGCACTGTAGTCTCTTGCCAAATACAACAAAGTCAAACTCGGTTGGGTGCCTTACCACCAGGGCATTGCAGGCAACGAATCTACAGATGAACTAGCTACGGCTGGCTTTGAATCTGAATTTGAAACAAAATTCTCCTGTTATTAAACTTATTCGCTCCACAACGCATCGAGTAGCCAAGAACTCCATCTACAAAGTAGATGCTAATAGCAGCTTTATCGCTTTATACAGAGTCCGGCAATCGAAGTGTTACTAACTTCACGCTGCTGTATTTGCCAAACAGCCGATGACAGCGCGCTCAAATTTTGAGAAACGCTAGTTTGTTATGTTGCTTACAAGTCAATGGAAGCATATCGATACACGTCGTATTTGAAAGGAATATCCAAAATGAAGTGGCCGCCGTAGCTCAGTGGAAAGCCTATGGCTACTGAGCAGTGGTTCGTGGTTCGAATCCCAGTAACACCAAAAAATTATTTTTCACGGTGTCCCATCTCTCGCCAATGGGTGACAAATGTTCCGAGAGTAATAACTGGTCACGGAAAGTTTCTCAATTTGCCGTTTGGATCCTGCCTTAAATTGTAGGTCCCTTCCATTTGTGTCCAAAAATATACATGCAAAACACAAATGGTCGCGAGCAATGCCATGGACCGCAACGGTCTGTCGCACCGATTATTAATATTATTATTCAAAATGGAATTCAAACGTAACTGTGTGATTGAAATGTTTTTGGCTAGAAAGTCACAACGGACCATTCCAAACTGGTAGCATTGCAAAACGCCATGAAGGTGGCCTTCCAAAAACAGCAACATCAACAGAAATGGTTCGTAAAGTGAAGGCACGAATTAAGCGAAGTCCACGACGAAGTGCGCGAAAACTTGCAAAAAATTTGCATTTGTCCGGTAGAGGCAACCGACAGATACTGAAAATTTATATTAAAATTGTAAACCTTTTATTTTTTTTGTCACAGACTCACAGACAGACAGAGATTTTTTTTTGCTTTTTATTAAATTCACTTTATTAACTTCGCGTGTTTGTCTGTTTGTCTGTGTGTCTGTCTGTCTGTTCATCTGTTTATCTGTTTGTCTGTCTGTTTGTCGTGGAATCTTGCGATCAATTTTAACCCACTTCCCAAAGTCCTATTTTATTAAAATTTTGCACAAATGTGTTTTTCCGGAGACAACATTTCTATTAAAATTTGTGCCCATATAATTTTTTTTAAAAATTAACCCGATTTTCTACAAATTTTATACTTATGGGTATCTCCGAATGAAAAATCGAAGGAATGTAATTAACAACAATTCACTTTTCTTACGAAACTAAAAACGATGCAAGTCCAAACGTTTTATTCAAAGCATAATGGTTGTTTTCCGCTAGTTTTTTATCAATCAGGATGTCAAGAGGTATATCGGAAAAATGTATTGAATTATGCGTCACTACCTTGGGCACACAAACAAATTAGTAGCAACCGCTGAATATTAATACTTAGCACCAATGGGCTTCTTCATATGATGCATTTGGGAGACCAAGGTGTCGACAAAAAGGTATGAAAGTGTGGACGCATTGAAGACACCTCTTCGTAAAGAATGGACTAAAATACCAAAAGGTCGTGCAACATGCAATGCCTTCGTTAAGAGACTCGACGCGAGCGCCAAAGGTGGCTCTATCGAGCAGTATCATATTTTACATAAAATTTTAAAATTATCTAAACATTTTATTAAAGTCATTCATAAATTATGAAATTAAAGCCTTTTGATTAAGTAGCACTTCGATAGCCGGCCACTGTACAAAAAATAATTGCTAATAACAAAAAATTAATTTTTGAACAAACAAAATTTAAATTTTTTTTTATTTGGTATAAGCTGTGGATAATACAATAAATAAAAAGCGAACATATAGGTTTTACAAATTAATTATTAAAACAGAAGTAGCGTTCGACTTTTATGCAACTAACATTCCCATACTCACAGCACAAGAAACATGTAACTGGAACAATGAGGTGAATTCCTGCAAGATTGTAAGAATATAATTATGTTTTAAGTTTGTTTTTTTAAATTAAAAATTACTAATATTACACTATATAACTACAAAAATATTACAAAAAACAAAGCCATATAAATAAAAATCTTTAATCTAAACCTTAAGTTGTAGGTCCCTTACATTTGTGTAAGGGATCAGTGTTAGTGACACTACTATTCAACTTCTTCACCTATGATATTTCAGAGACGATCTCAAAGAAGTTTGCATATGCTGACGGTCTCACTATAGCTACCCAATTCTAAAACATAGAACAAACGGAAAAAATCCTGACCTTATACTTAAAAAAAAACAATCCATAAAAATTAAAATTTTTCATGTAAATTCTCCAATAACCAAAAGTATACTGAATTCCACTATAAATACTGAAATATAAAAACATATGTGAAGCATTGCAACCCAACAACAAAATAACCCCAATCGTAAAGCAAGCAGCGCTGCTCACAGCGCATAGCGCACAACGTACACAGAACACAGTCATTGTAGTATGAAATGATCTGATGCCGCTATATGGGGAAAAAATTGTATGGGAACCCCCCGACCCCGCGGCCCGATCACTCTTAAATTTCAATAGAAAGTATTGTCACCGGAAATACATATGTGTGCAGAGTTTCAATAAAATCGGGGTGTAGGAAGTGGGTTTAAAACTGATCACAAGATCTGACAAGCCAGAAAGCCAGCCAGCCAGTCACGAGCACGCGATGTTAATTTAGAGAATTTAAAAAATTGAGGTAAGTTATGTCCCAAAATGAGCAGAACGGATTCAAGAACGTGTATCTAACTCACAACCCTACACCAAAATACCTGGCAGTCACTCTGGACCGAACGTTGTCATTTAAAGAGCACCTTACAAACTCGCAACAACATCATCCAGAAGTTAGCGTCAACAACATGAGGAGCACCGGCGAAGACACTCCGCTCCGCCAGCCTGGGCTTGGTTTTCTTCGTTGGTGAATATTGTTCCCCGGTCTTGCTCAAAAGTGCTAACACAAAAAAAAATAGACTGTCAACTAAATTCTTCAATGTGAATAATCTCAGGAACAATCAGCTCAACACCAACCTGAGATCTCCCCGTAATAAGTGGTTTCGTATCGCTTATGAATGAAAGACCTACATTTTACGTTGCATACTATTAGGCTTCTAAGATAAATTAGTCTTTAGACTTAATTACAACTAAATATACATACACGGGTGTGTGTAGTCACTCGCATAGCAATATACATTAGCTCGTGTGTCTATAGTAGTGGAAAGTTTTTGGTAGGAACGCGTTTATCTCGTCAGTCAGAAATAAAAAATTTTCCAGAAAAAAAATTCCTAAAAAATTGTTATGAATTTTGTGAATTAAATGGTTACTATTGTGCTTTTAAGATAATTCAGTGCTTAGACTGAATGAAAATTACCCATTTGGCGAGCTGAGAAGCTCTTAATCTTAATTGATATCAAGATTCCAACAGCACGCCAGCCAGGAAGCCTGGCCTCTCGAAAAGTTCGACTAATAAACTCACATCTTTCGACCAACAAAACTAACAGCTCCTTCCAATTGTATATTTCGAACCCGAAATCAAAAAGGAATGGTTTACGATTGGAACCAAAATCCACATAGACCAGAATTTAATTTCTTGCATTCTTCGCCATGTGATGAGTACTAAAGAGCTCGACTAAAAATCGAAAATCTCCTTTTAGAAATTAGCCTTGCTTTGCTCTCATACACATCTTGATAAGTAAACGAAACCTAGCCATTTGCGGTTAAGACAGTTTGCAAATGTAAGACAATTCTACTTCAAACAGCGAGTACTGTTTTCAAATAGAACGCGAAACCGAAAGCACAGGAGGCAAATCTTAACTTTACCCAGTAGTCTCAGCGTTGTTGGTTATAGCTAGTATAGGTCTATAATATTGTTTATTGTTATTGTTTACAATATTGTGTCAATTATCTTTCAAAATCTAGATGATCAGTGAGTTAAGAAAATGGTCGATGGCACCATGTTTACTACGAATGGAAGCCAACAGCTCAAAATACAGCAATGATCGAATTTATATCGGATCAGCTTCAATAATTAAGCTTGTAATAATAATAATCGTTTTATCTTATATCGTCTTTTGACAAACTGAAATGAATATCTGTTGTAAATCTGTAAGGTTGGTCGGAGCTGAAACAAGAGTAATTAATGAAGACGAACAGACGGATGGGCAGAGCGATAGATGATGAAGTGAGCGGACTTAACACCCATACAGAGTAATCTCGGATTTTCTTCTCAAGAAAATATTATAACCCAAAATGTTCGCTATCTGACGAACCATTTAGTTTCGATCTTGATGTTTGTGCAATAACGTTGTTGTGCTTAAATATTTGTAAAGTTATTATTATTAATAATAATATTCGGCACGACAGACCGTTGCGGTCCAAGGCCGAGTTTCTCGCGACCATTTGTGTGTGTTGTGCAGGTATATATATTTGGACACAAATGTAAGGGACCTACAACTTAAGGTCGGATCCGAACGACGAATTGAGAAGCTTTTCCCTGACAAATTATTACTCTCGGAACGTTTGTAAGACATTCGCGAGAGGTGGAACACCGTGAAAAATACTTTTGTTGTTACTGGGATTCGAAACGCGAAACTCCTGTTCTGTAGCCATGCGCATTTCCACTGAGCCACGACATTCGTTTTATCAGAAATCAAAACTCAACTGCTAAGCATAATAATAGTATTATTTTACGCGACAGACCACTGCGGTCCAAGGCCTAACTTCTCGCGACCACTTGTGCTGCGCATGTTAATTTTTGGACACAAATGGAAGGGACCTACAATTTAAGGCCGGATCCGAACGGCGAATTGAGAAGCTTTCCGTGACAAGGTATTACTCTCGGAACGTTTGTCACCCATTCGCGAGAGGTGGGACACCGTGAAAAATACTTTTGGTGTTGCTGGGATTCGAACCTGAACCTCCTGCTCAGCAGCCATGTGCACTTCCACTGAGCCACTGCGCCCACTACCTACGTGAATATTAATAAATATGTATACATATTTAAATTATAAAAATAACTGCAAATACATAGCAAAAAGAGCTTTAGCACCTTTTCTGTCTTACTAGGGTGTTGATTACTACGAGTATTCTCGTAGTCGTATGCATATCTAGCTGTAGTAATATTTTCAGATTCAAAGTGCAAATGCATATTTGACTAGAGACTTATAACTGCTGATAAGTAACTGCTCGTATATAAGTTGAAATGGCATTGAGAGTTAATTTTTCTTGGTTCCCATATTTGGCAGCACAACTACAACGAACAACTATCAAAAATGGAGCGGTTTTCTTCTGTTTCGAAGCGCCATTTCCGTGTTTAATAAGATGCGTCAGTAATTTTCAATAAAATAAAGTATTAACCCCTGTTTGGATTCCATTCACCGTGTGAGGTCTTATTTGGTCGTAGCTAAACTACTGGCAACTGTGTCAAAGGCATAATAATTGAAAAAGATATTGCCTAGGCATTAGCTTATAACGTTTGGCAAACAGAGTCTAGAACTCTCTTAGGAGCCTCGGAAATTTTATCGCAACTTCAGCACTCAACGTAAGTTGGTTTGTGCATTGAATTAAAATATGATACAAACAGCACCCTAATTGATAACCGCCATCCATTACTGCCAACTGACACGAAATGGTTCTAATGAACAAAACTCGGGTAACATTACAAATGCAATAAGTTAATCAGCTTTTTAAAATTTCTTACAAAACTATGACACTTTCTCCTTTTGAACACATCTACAATAAAAAATATCAAATTTCTTTTTAGCTTACTTCCACATCTCCACTGATAGTATCGATGTCCTTGTTGTTCACGCAAATAGCAACGTCTCCCAAATAGTGGGTGATCTGTTGTGGATGGTGGTAACGTGGTCGTAGTAGTTGTAGTTCTGTCATTTGCAGCTTCAGTAGTTACTTCAGTAGTTGTTGTTTTTGTTGTTGTTGTTTTTGTTGTTGTTGTTGTTGGCAACTCTGTAACAACTGGACCAGCCGTGTTTGGATCCTCGACTTCTGTTTGCGGATTTGCTGTTGTACCAGTTGTTGTTAAAGTGGAAGGACCAACAGTCACTGGGCTGGACGTTTCATCAGTACTGGCCGTTTCAATCTCAACAGTAGTTGTTTCAAGCAATTCTGTTGTTGTTATGATTGCTGGTCCTACAGTTGTTGTAGTATTGTTTCCATCCTCAATCCACGACGGTTCAAAATCCTGTGCTGATCCATTACTGATGACAGCGATCACCAAGAGGATAACATGAATTTTGGCCTGATATACAGCAGAATTAATTAAAAACTATACACAAAAATAGCCAAAGAAAAAAAACGAATAAAAAAATTCAAAACCGTACCATTTATAAAATAAATTGATGTAAATATCTCCTAAATAAGAACTTCCGAAAGTTGTTTTCCCTTTTTAAACAACGCGAACGATTAGTTCTGACACCGAGCACTGATCACTCGAAACTGATCTGTGATTTTGAAGGCGATTTCCTCGTTCGTCACTTCAAATACAGTAGCGTTCATCGCTATTATACAGAAATTAATTATTAAGTTATTGATAAAATATATTGCAGCCCATATATGACACAATTTATATACACAAATGTATACATATATTATATACTTATTCTCTGAAAGTATTGCTAAAAGCAGCTGTATAGCTACCTTATTTTTCTAATTGTTGGAAAATCAATTCATTGTGCGCGATTGATCAATCTGCTTGATTGGCATCGATTCATCCGACGGTTTTTGTCTCATCTCATCGTATAAATAGAATATTCAATACTCTTGCTGCTAACCCCCCTAATCTACAGTTTATTGTAGCTTACAAACAAACTGACAAACAATGCAATATTTGTGTGGTCAAAGAAAATTGATACAATTCCATCCATTGCCAGGCCATCCATCAGCCATCACAACTACCGGCACATTATTGCCGTAGTACATTCCGTGCATACCGATTAATAGCCAACCATATAGAGGAGAAAGCTTAATAGGGTATTAAAATGCACAGATTGTGAGAATGCGATTATACATTCGCCATACAGTCAGTCAGTCAAACAGTCACTCAGTCAGTCAGTCAGGCAGCCAGTCAGTCAGCTACAAAGTGCAAAAATCTTAAGATTTGTTGGAGAGAAGCTACGTACCGCCATCCCTCCCATAAGTTCTAAATGATTCATTTTCACTCACGTAAGCATTATTATTTGGTTCAGATAAACACAAACGAACATCTAGTTTGACGAATTGATGATAAGGTCGCTTCTGATAAGAGTTCTCAAGAAATCGACAATACACCGACCGAGTGACGGGTTTTCCAGTTGTCGCAGTTAGCACATTTACACAGCATTTTCAACAATCAACAAAATAATAATCGCAATCGCAAAAATACAGTTATGTATCTGGAACGCTTTTTTGTAGCGTAGTCGTATCTATGATCACTGAAGCTGTAATAATCAATTAACTGCTTTACTCGCGTCTAACGAAGACTGTGCTATTTTTGTAAAAGACTACAAGTTGAAGTAGCGCTGGGAATTTGGGAACGATTGGTGGCAGCTTATTGTGTTTTCATCGGTCTTAGTTAAAGTTGGCAGCTCATGAAAGTGTTCTTCCCATTGCTCCAAATTTACATCGGTATCGACGATCGAATTACCCTGTGTTTGTTGTGTATGTAACACGGATAGTAGGAAATAGTTCTAGTTCTCTCTATTGATCTAGTTCTCAGACAATGGGGTCGCTTTTTAATCAATTTTTAACCCACTTCCCAAAGCCGGTGACAATACTTTCTATTAAAATTTGAGGCTCCTCGGACCTCGGGGTCGGGGGGCTCCCATACAAATATTTCACAAAATTTACCCGATTTTCTTTAAATTTTGTACACATGTGTGTCATCGATAGAAAACACTGTTTGTAAGTGGAGTGATCGGCCCCCTGGGGACCCCCATATTCAATTTTTAAATATCGCTATATCGCATCAGATCACGGCAAAGTCTGAGCTCTGTGCTTTGTGTGCAGCGCAGTCCGCTGTCGCTGCGTCATTTGGTGGATGATTTGCCACAAAACGAGCACGCAGTGTGTGTGAATCCCCGATTAGAGAATTTACAAGAAAAATTTTAATTTTTATGGGTTTTTTTTTTTTATTGTTGTTGTATCGCTTAGTACCAACAATCTTACGTTCAGAATAAGTTGTACAATGATTTTTTGTAGCAAAAAGTAAAAATATGAATTATTTTTAAAAAGTTATATTTTGATTTTGTGGTTAGCGCACTAGACTACTGAGCGATTCGATGTTACAATCTCAGAAAAACAAAAAATTTTTTTCACGGTCTCACATCTTTTGAATGTCTGACAAACGTCCGAGAGTAATAACTGTCATGGAAAGTTTCTCAATTCGCTTTTTGGATACGGCTTTAATATTTTTAAGGTCCCTTCTATTTTGTGTACAAAAATAAAACACACACAAAGAATGGTTGCGATGAGTTAGACCCTGTGTATTACTTTTATATTTTTAAGCGTTTTTTTTTAAAAACTTTTTTTTAAAAAAAAAAAACGTTTTTTTAACAATTAATTCAGAGCAGTCAAAGAGTTCTCAAGAAAAATGCTCGTGTTTCTTATTTGCTCAGAGTATGAGCGTTTTCTAAGTGCTCAGAATAAAATGATCTGAGCATTTTCAAATTTGACATCTGATGTCAAATGTCTCTTTCGATTATTTTCTCCTACAATAAAAAAATAAAAAAAAATAAAAAATGACCCAGGATCGAGGGGCTCCCATATCAATTTCTAAGATTAGAGAATTTAGATGAAAAATTTTAATTTTTATGGGTTGTTTTTTTTTTATACGACTTCCTACCAAAAACTTTCCAAAACTATAGACACACTAGCTCATGTATGTTGCTATGCGAGTGGCTACACACACCCGTGTATGTATATTTAGTTGTAATTAAGTCTAAAGACTAATTTATCTTAGAAGCCTAATTGTATGCAACGTTAAATGTAGGTCTTTCATTCATACGCGATAGGTCATTCAGTAGTAAGCGTCTTCTGAAATAGACTAAAAACCCACATTATACGTTTAGGCTTAAAAAAAATCGATAGCGATGCATAGATTGAGTATTTTTTTCAGTTTTCTCAGGGGTAGTAACCCTTACGCCATCGCATGCCGAGCGCTAGCAAATTGTTTTAAAACCAGTCCCATCAAATTTTACTCGGCAGAAGCCGAGATATACGACACGACAAACTTACAAACGTTACAAACGTACACACGTTCTGTGAAAAATTTTCATGTTCTCTGAATAAAAGCTTCGCTCTTCGGGCTTGGAATAAAAGCAGGAAAAGTTAACTAAAATTTGTTTCAAAATGTATCCTTGCTGTAGTCATCGGTGACTTTAACTCTAGAATTATGCTGTGTTGTGCTGCGCTCAACATGGGGCTAACCTAACTTCTAACATTTTGTGTTTTTAACGAACCTTCTCCTATATAAAGATCCCTCCGTATCGTTACCATGACCCTTCGGCCAACATATCCATTTAATGACATGACTTATTAAATGGACATGGTTACCCACTGAGGACTCAGAGAATTTCTTTGATTTTCTGAGACTAAATTTTTTTGATTTTTTTGACTTTGACAGTTTTTATAGGTACCTGAGACTATACTCGCAGTAAATGCAAAACTCTTCACTGAGCAGCACGTCAAATATTCTGCGCACTCAATAATATGGCGAACATGGCACAATATCAAAAATATTTTATCAGATTTTAGGAGTACAAAATAAAATAATATAATTTTTAATATCCAATGTATTTTGTCGACATATTTTCAGGCGAAATTCTAAAAGATCGTGTTTTTTGTATGAGTACGCATTACGCCAGCGATATATTCGGTTTGTTTTCTATCTAAATGCTATCCAAAGCTTATAGCTTCATACAGACGATAAACAATATTTTCTACAAAGTTGTCACCCTGAATATCACAAACACTCCAACTTTGTTTCCAGTCTTTAGACCTTAGAACGGTCTATTGCGTCAAATATTATTATTTTTATTATCAGAGATTGTATCCCATCCTAGACTATGTCTGTCAAACCAAAGGATGATGGATTGTATGATTTAGATGCAAATAGGCCTCTATGATTAGAGAGATATGCTTTCGATAATATAAAGCAAATCCTACTAACCAAATGATCCATACATGATTGCATTGACCACCTTTGGCGAGTCAAATTCGCCTATAGCGAAAATTGTTTTTGGGATCAATTTCCGAAATGTAATAAAAACGAATTAAAAATACTGCCTCGTCGTCAATTCCACATATCTATATATATAAAAATCAATTGCTGTGGGTTAGACTGACTAAAACTCGAGAACTGCTGGACCAAATTGGATACTTCCTTCTGCGAGTTTGTTTGTAATTGCTACGGGAAGGTTTAAAAGGTTTAAAAGCCCCGCTAGGTGGCGCTGCTATCGTTTTTTTTCCGAAAATTCTTATTTATGGAACGTTTTGGCTCAAATTCACACCATATAATATTTAAATAAAAAGAAAGACCCGATAGGTGGCGCTGGCGTCAATGGGCGGGGGTCAGCGGGATGGGGCAGCCGGGAAACGCGGGTGTAAGTGGGCGTGGCGTTAGTGGGCGGGGGTCAGTGGGATGGTGCAGCCGGGAAACGCGGGTGTAAGTGGGCGTGGCGTCAGTGGGTGTGAGGTCAGTGGGTGTGAGTTCAGTGGGTGGTGGGTCAGTGTGTATGAGGTCAATGGGTGGGTGGTCAGTGGGCGGGTGGTCAGTGGGCGGGAGGTCAGTGGGTGTGTGTTCAGCGGGAGGTGGGTCAGTGTGTATGAGGTCAATGGGTGGGTGGTCAGTGGGCGGGAGGTCAGTGGGTGTGATGTCAGTGGGTGTGAGTTCAGTGGGCGGTGGGTCAGTGTGTATGAGGTCAATGGGTGGGTGGTCAGTGGGCGGGAGGTCATAGGGCGGGAGGTCAGTGAGCGGGGGTCAGTGGGATGGGGCAACTGGGAAACGCGGGGGTAAGTAGACGTGGCGTCAGTGGGCGGGTAGCAAAGCGCCCGGGAACAGCTAGTCTTTTATAATTATATTCCACCTATCTACTCTAAGAACAATTTGCTCACTGGGCATTTTGGAGATAGCTCAACGTTTCCAGATTATGCGTTCTTTCCACCTGTACATCCGAGTGCATGACTCTATGGGTCATGTTAGCCACACTGAATAAGAACGAGAACGAGAGACTTAGAGACGAGAGACAATAGAAGACATACAATATTGGCAGCACTAATTTATAAGAAAAGACTAGAACATAGTTTATAAACTTTCCATTCACACATCATTTTTCTGAAATGACCGCGTATTAAAATAAAGTTGTACATATTATTATATTAGTATATTAGTGGTGCGTTCGATTGCGGACTTAATTTGAGAATTCCAGTTTAGCCATTTATCAAGATGACGCCGAGATATTTAACTTCACTGGAATAATCTAATGTTGTGCCTCTGATGAAGATATGTCCTAAATGGAGCAGTCTTCTTTTCGTGAAAGGCACTAGAACGCTTTTACAAGGATTAATGGACAGTTCTTCTCTGCTGCACCTTTCTAACACGTGTAGCAAAGCACTAGTGATAGTCGTGCAGTGCTTACCTATAATAAAAATCGCCAAATAGTTCGCATAACCAATGGTGATGTAGCCTGATCTGTGAAGATCGACTAAATGATTTTCAATGACTAGTGAACACTCTTCCTTGGTGATACCCCTTAACTGCTGTCGAAGACACTACTCCTGAATTGATTAGTACGACCGAAAATAGGCCTAATGGTAGATCCATGGGCTCGAGGTGAGGTATGGGTGCTACGGATGGGTTCGAGAATGGGCGGGATGCATCTGGATATTTCTTTAGAACATCGCTTGTGAAAAATAAAACAGTGACAAGCAGTAAACATTCCTTTGATGTTCAAGCGATTCGATTGTTTTCGAGATATTTACGTCACCTATAAGTTTTATCGCACGGTTCTGAATTCTGTCTAATAGATGCAATGTAGTCTTGGGGCACTTGCCCAGACAATACAGTTGTGCTGTCGTCAGCGAAATAATGGATTGGATTAGAAGTAGCGAATAGGAGATCGTTAATGAAAATGAGAAAGAGTGTCGGAGACAAAACAGAACATTGGGGAACACCGGCGTATATGGGGTGAACATTGGATATGAAACCGTCCAATATGACCTGGATTGAATGGCCAGAAAGGTAGTTACTAGTCCAATCAATCAGGGCCTTATCAACTTTATAGGCATAGGTGTCATAAGCCTTGGAAATATCGAGTGCAACAAATTGGCTTTCACCAAATTTGTAAACAGACAGGTTTTACTTTTCAGTGAGATAAGTCAACAGGTCATCTGTAGAACGTTGCCTACGAAAACAGTGCTGCTGGTCGCTAAGGATTTCACGTGATTCAAGCACAATTACACAAGCTTACGATAGATCAGCGTTTCCGTTACCTTAGAAAATATGGATGTTAGCGCAATGAGTCGGTACGATGAAAGAGATGACGGTTCACCTTTTTTAGGAACAGGTTAGATAAAGGCTGTTTTCCAATTTCTTGGGATGACTCCAGAAGAATAAGAGAAACGGAAAAGCCTGCGCAGTGGAAATACCAGCGATGAAGTACACCTCTTCAAAACTATAGCGGGAATACTATAAGACACAGCAGATTTATGAATTTTGAGATCATTTAATACTCTAGCTAATTGTCGAGTACGAAAGTAAATCTGTCCCATTGAGGATCCGACTCTTGGAAGTACAGGTGGCGGCAACGTGCTATCTGGTGCCGTAAAGCTACCTGCGAAATGTGAAGTAAGCAGATTGGCCTTGTCACAGTTGGAATGTTTGTGAATGAGCGTTGGAATTGAAGACGAGGCAGTATTTTTAATTCGTTTCACGAATGACCAAAAACTTGTCACTCTTTTACTGCTACTACTATAAGCGGTGCTCAACGGAAATAGCTGATTGCATACCTGATTGCCTGATACAGTTTTAATGTTCTCTCTTCGAACATTAAAGCCACGGGCTTACTTGTGCTGGTTTAGTTATCTAAGAGCTGCGCGAATATTCCTTTACCAAAAAATTCTATGAAATAATAATAAAATAACATTATTGCTTTCATTTTATTGAAATTTTCCTTATATTACATACACATACAATTAACATAAATACAATCAAAAACAGTAACACAATAAAAATAATTTATTATTTATACAACCAGTTGTAGCCAAATTCAATTGATATGCCCTCCTAGGTACAACAAGTTAAGAAATAAGAGAATAAAATATTAACAATATGTTTAAAACGAATTCAACGAATACTCGTCTGTTTGTTTCGAGACACTAATTTCATTCAAATCTTCTTTTTTTCTTCAGAATGTTAAAAAAGTGTTAATATACTTATACAGGGTCCTGTGAAAAGATTCTGATTGATCGAGAATTTAAAACAACTTTCTTTATTTTTGAACAAATAAAAAATTTGTATGTTAATCTGTTTGTCGTTTCTTTTCTATAATGCATACTTAAGTAAATATAATGTTAAATATTTGGTATTCATGTTTTTTCTGCCTTCTCAAGAGTGCAGAATATTTTTGTGAATTAACCACAGTGTGTGTTGTCGTGCTTAGTAAATACTTAAAACCAATTAAGAAAAAAATTCATTGACAAACAATTGTCGTCACAAAGCTAATAATTTTTTCGTGCAAAGTGTAAATTTGTGCATCCGAAAATGTGTAACTGTGTTTAATAATTATATACAAGTATTAGTTTTTTTTCGCGCTTCTCGCAAACTTATCAAAAAATGATTAAAAATCGTATGAATTTGCTTCGTCGTCTCCCTTTCGCACTTTGAAGATCACCCTATAGATGAGAGCTGCAAGAACAGCACCCGCAAGTGGTCCCACCCAGTAGACCCAATGATCAGTCCAATTACTCATGACGACGGCAGGTCCAAAGGAACGAGCCGGATTCATGCTGGCGCCAGTAAATTTGATCTAAAACAGACGGAGATTCGTTCAACAAACGAGGTCGGTATTTGTCATAAATCTCTACTTACCGCAGCCAAATGTCCTGCAGTGATCGATAGGCCAATAGCGAGAGGAACTGATCCTTTGATATCGCTTCGACGAGTGTCAGAAACACCCTTAACGACAAATACCAAGATGAAGGTAATCAATGCTTCGACGAGGACAGCTTGTCCACTGGTTAATTTACCGCTGAACGATGTGACGCCTAGAGTAGTGCCTGTAAGCTCAGTTGGAACAGCAATCTGTGAATGGGTTATGGTACAAAAATCACATAAAACATAACTATCATCATAAATACCCTAATAACAGCTGCACCAGCAATAGCTCCGATACATTGAATTATAATGTAGAAGGCTCCTTTGAGAATGCTCATTTCTCCGACGATCATGAAGCCAACGGTTACAGCGGGATTAATGTGACAGCCGCTGACGTGTCCAAATGCCTGAATGATAAATAATGTTTAAATTTAATTATTATTAAATGCGAAAGATTGTATGAATACTATGAAAGTATGGTATCAAAAAATATCTCAAGTAATTTAAAACATAAATTTAGCATTTGGCATGAGATAAAATTATTGTGGGAATGTCATCACCGAGCGTAAGAAATTTAAACAAAATGAACGTATTCGTCAGTTAACAGAAAAGGTAAAAGCACAGAGTGTGCCCTTCACTATCTAGTTAAAAAGATAGAAGGATTTTTTCGTCTAAAAGAAATAACTCTGTGTGCTTTTCTTGATTTTGATAGCAATGGCTACGACTCAAGTAAGAGCAATCAGTAGCAGAGGTATCGAGGTCTCGACTAACCATTGGATAAGGACCATGCTTGAAAGTCGAGTCATCACCTCCTCCACAGGGGGAGTGTCTGTGTCGGTGACTGCAGCTAACGGCTGTCCGCAAGGTGGTGTCCTTTCTCCCCTTCTGTGGTCACTCGTCATAGACAACCTTCTAGCCGATCTACATAGATCAGGAAACAAGGCCATTGGCTATACTGATGACTTTGCGATTCTAATTAGCAGTAAGATTATTCTAGTGAGGTTAAATATCTCCGCGTCATCCTCGATAATAGGCTAAACTGGAATTCTCATACCAAGTCCGCCATCGAACGTACCACTAGGGCCTTGTGGGCCAATAGACGCCTTACGGCTTGGGGTCTTAATCCTAAACTGATACATTAGATGTATACAATGATGGTGAGACCATCGTTTTGTGGCCGAAGGTTCTTGAACGCACAACGTTAATTAAGCTTCAGAAGCTACAAATATTTTCCTGTCCAAGCATAACGGGTGCCACCTGCCCCACGGCTGCATTAGAAGCTGTTGTAGGGTTTTCACCCCTGCCAATCTTCATCAGGAAGACGGCGGCTAGATGCGCTATTAAGTTCCATCTAAGAATACGAGTTCAAACCAGGTGACTATGTGGGACACCTGAAAATTCTTGACTCAATTCCTGAAAGAGACTTGTTTTGCACTATCCCCGACACCATGGCTTGGGAGTACTGTTTCGGCAGGTTATTTGAGGTAACAATATTGGACCGTGCAATCTGGACGCTAAAGGTCTAGTCTGGTACACAGACGGATTGAAGATGTAATCTGGAGTAGGAGCTGGTGTTTTTGGACCCAACAATAAATTCTCGGTACCAATTGGTATGAGTCCTACGGTTTTCCAGGCGGAACTCTATGCCATTGAAGTCAGCGCTAGGATTAACCTTAGAAAGGGTATTATCGGCGCTACGATTTATATTTTTTCACATTGTCAAGCATCACTGAAAGCTTTATCGTCCAACATAATGGACATTAAATTAGTTTAATGCTGCTACTATGCACTGCAATCCCTAGCAAGGCATACCAGGGTTAAGAACGGTTGGGCCCCTGGTCACCAAGGAATTGCGCGCAATGAATATGCTGATGAACTTGCCCGGGCTGGATCGGAATCTACATTCTTAGAACCGGAACCTTACTGTGGTGTCAATTGGCGATGATTAATTAGTGGGAAGGTTAACTTCGTCTGACCCATTGGGATAATATCCGAGGGCCGAGACAATCCAAACGATTGATCAGGTTCTTTTCCTATAACGAAATCCTTGATCTATATAAGGATAACATTAGAAGGCTGGTGAGCTTTCTCACAGGTCACGGTCGCTTGCGATATCACCTTGGCAAAATTAGTCTAGGTTCAGACACGGAATGAAGGTTCTGCTCGGCGGATGATGAATCATCAGTATACATTCTCTGTGATTATCCTACATTGGTCTGTTTAAGGAGACGAATTTTCCATAAGGCAATATGTTCGTCGGCAGAACTGCGTAACTCTGCCACTAACGACATACATTATTACGGAGGTAGTAAGTGATAGAATAGACGTTTTTAGGTCGCAGTATCAGCCACTTGAGCATATGTTGTCTACAAAAAAAAAATCCCCGAGGTGTTGTTGACCTGTTAACAGAATATTGTTTATCTGGATCTATTAATAAAACTTAAAATGTTGAGTTTCTGCTTCTTGTTCTGTGTTGTATACAAAAAGAAATCACAGTAATTTCTTGCATTTCCAAGTTTAGTTTTCTTCATTGCTTTACTTTAACAAAATTTATGTCGATTTATTAAATAATGCGCTGTTTTTGCAATGTTACATTATACGTGGAATAAGTATACATAATTACATCTTAAATATTTTTTACAAATGGTATAAAAAATCCAAGAAGGCAATTTTTTGCAATAATCGTTAGGAAATCTCGTGGGAGCTAAAACCTATACTGAAAATCATTACAATTCAGATGTGATCAGCAATTGCGTAAATTAATCGCAATTGGATTGGAATAATCGTACGATTAATACGAGTGTGAAAAATTTTCCTTCCTTCAATTACTGAACATTTTTCAATTAACTCTTAGCCTTTACTGATCTCGGCTGAATGATATGAAAGTGACGGCGAAGGTATTATGTTATGTATCGCTATGCTTGAGATTATTCATGTCAATCAATCGCATGACCTACGGCATTAGATTTTGTGCATCGGCAATATTGTCTTCAATTATTATGAAGGTGTTTATCTGCTTGTTGTATGCCCCTTGAGGAATGAATGAACTAGGAGCGCAAGTGCGCAGAGAAATATACATCGATTCTGATGATTGTGCTTTTGCACCTTTTTTTTAAAAGAATATCACTTTAATGTGAATATGATGGAGCTTATGCTGACTCGTAGACGTGTAGGTTTATGATGCAACAATTTACATAAATTTTATCTCTTTTTAACAATCTGCAATCTTTAGGGAAAGAACAGAAAACAGAAATGCAAAAATTTCAAGAACGTTAATTGATTATGAGATGAGATAGAAAGAAAAGAAAATTAGAAATTAGTGATTATGAAACTATTGAAGTGTTTATTATGGTCTTAAATAAAAATAAGGATACTCTTATAAGATCTATTAAATACAATATATATCGTTTTCGTAGTTTAATAAATAAAAATGATATGGGACGATTTATTATCTTGGCAGTGATTTTATCTAGTTAATCAGTTTGTTGTTGATAAAAGAGACTAATTGCTTATGGTTTAATAAATCGTTAGAACGCTAAAAAATTCAAAAAAAAAAATTCAATATAATAAGGTCTGCTTAAACAATAATTATTTTGAATGGTATAACTATAGATCAATGGGAACCATAAGTAAGTACTGGTATGACCATTGCTTTATATACCAGCAGCTTGGAGGTTGTGGTTAAGTTCCTGGATTTGAAGAGTCTTGACAGACTTTTTTTCTTTAGTACTTTGTTTTTAGCTCTTGTACGCACAGAAATTTAAGCTTTCTTTTCGGTCTTCTTGGGCAAAAGTACTGCCTGAATATTCGGTAAAACGCCACCTTGAGCAATGGTAACTCCAGACAAAAGCTTGTTTAATTCTTCAGCCTTTGTTGGCTTTAAGCAACCGTGCGCATATTTCTGGTTCAATGCTGTTATCGGCTGCTACAGTTGACCCGAGATAGTTAAAGGATGTACTTTGTTTTGCTATCATTTTTGACCCAGATTTCGTGCCGTCCGCTCGATCTGGATAAAACTTCCTGTACAGCTCTTGAGTTTTTACAAGCCAGTCCATCCCCGTGTCGGATCGCGGTATAGATGTTAAATGGTCTTGATAGTGATCCGGATATTTTTGGCTTATAACATTGGTCATGGTCAACCTACATAGTCGTGTCAGTTTATTTGGGATGTTGAATTCTCTCATGGCTTATAAAGTTCTACTCTGGCTATGCTATCATAGTCGGCTTTAAAGTCTATAAAAATATGGTGTAGTGTATTTTGAAACTCTAGACATTTTTCCATCAAGTGTAAATCAGCCATTCATTTATTGCTTTAAAGCCGATAACGGTGGGTTCCATTCTTTTGCTTACTAGAACCCCCACCCCAAGCACATGATGTCTTGCATGGCAGCTGTAATATATGTCATATTCTGATTTATGTAAGACACCATTCCCCAGCCATCGCATCTCCTGAATTGCTGTTATGTCAGCATTATATTTGGACAGGAGATCGGCTATCTGCTGTGCAGCTCGAGCTCTATACCTTGAGCGTACGTTCCATGAGAAAATTCTTAAATCGTTTAGCCGTTTTCGATGCCGTGGTCGTCGTCGTTCATCAGTATATCCGAGGCTGATTTTAGGTTCCGTAATAATAATTTTTTATGGGCAAGGTTATTGGCCTCGCGCCAACCTTACTTTGAAGGGAATAGCCCGATCATTCAGCTTTTCCTGTATTGGAGGAAAATTACCAGCGGCCATCACGTGGAGGTTTTGTCGCACTTCCACCATTCAGAGATAGTTACGGCCACTTGCAGTTCTATTGCATTTTATGTTGCAAGAAAAGTATATTTTTTAAGAAGTATTAGAAAAAACTTTTCCCTTAATTCATCTATACATATCTACAATGTAATTATCAAACCATACTTTGAATATTGTCCAGTTTTAAGTAACAAAAAGATGTATAATCGACTACAACAATTGCAAAATAAAGCGATGCATTATATTTTAAAGCTAACAGCTATGGCTCAGTGGAAAAGCGTATTTTTCACGGTGTCCCACCTCTCGCGAATGTCTGACAAACGTTCCGAGAGTAATAACTTGTCACGGAAAGCATCTCAATTCGCCGTTCGGATCCGGCCTTTAATTGTAGGTCCCTTCCATTTGTGTCCAAAAATATACATGCGCAACACAAATGGTCGCGAGGCCTTGGCCTTGGACCGCAACGGTCTGTCGCGCCGAATATTATTAAATGTAAAGCAATTAATTGGTATGAATGTCTTGATTTTAGTTTTCGAAATAAAGAATGAATTATAACCTAATTATCTAAGTGATAACTTGAAATAAGTTCATGAGGTTTCTCTAAACAGATTGCACATAGGTGCTTCAATAGGAGTCATTCCTTGGCACTGTCTCATAGCCAAGCATGTAGCAAGGCTCCATCTTAGAGCCTTCTTTTACAATGACCTGAATAATCTGTCAAATACTGACATCATAAGCTTTAGACGAAGCTTCAAGTGGTTCAATGAGTAGGGTGAAAAAATTGTCTCGATCCATATGGTATTACAATGCACTATTACTGTTCTAAGTGGGTCTGTTTTCTGCCGTCAGCCACTACAACCTAACCAAACGTTTAAATAAATAATCACAACTTCGTACAAAATATACGTGAAACAATATGATATTTACAAATAGTTGAACAACTTGTACGACAGCGACGATGACGACAATGCAAATCTGTTACGCTATAGTGCATTTGGCGCACCCAAATGACAAAGATTTACACATGTTGCACTGCCTACCAGGATAATTTTTATTTGATTTATTATTCGCCCTCAAATTTGACAACCTGCACTATGCCTGTTTACAATTTGAATACGACATTTGGGGTTCACGGGTGAGGTGGAAATTTGCATGTGATTGTTCAGAGTGTCTGTTCTGACCAGCAGAGTCTCGTTAGCAATATAATATAATCAATCTAAAAATGGAGCTAAATTTTTCATTTACGTTTGCGGATAAATTTTAAAACTCCACATCGTGACCTTTCAGTTTGGCTGCCGTAGTCCGTGTGCGTGTACGCACTGCACCGACAATTTGGATATAGGTAGGTGAGGCCTTAGGGTTTGGCCAGATAATATACATTTTAAAACTTAATATATTTGGTGTCACATACAGAGTTTGTTTTGATTGATTCTGGTACATTATTCAACTTGGGTGACATACTCGTATTTTGGTCGAAACAAAAGTGCAGTTCTGAAAAAAATTACACCCATGTCAATTCATCTATCCTGTTTTTCTGAACGAGTGCCTAGATTGTTGAAAGCATAGTTGTTATTTAAGTACCGCAACGAAGCCAGATAAATATACATCGTACAGCGCTGGTTGATTTGCTTACGCGCATTGCTATCGAAAGCAATTGGTCAGGAAAATAAATAAAAGGTATTGCAAATTTTAAAACATATTTTTTAAGTTCTATGACATCAAAAGAAAATTTAGAGAGAGTGATTCCTGTTTACAGAATATTCTTTTAAACGAGCTCTCTGGTAGTAATTATTATTTAATTAATTATTGTTTTTTTTTCCTTGAGTTATGACTATGCTATCAAAGGACAACCAACAAGAACGCTACGTTGAAATTAAAAAGCAATCTTCGTTCGCCGTGTACACAGAAGGTGTAAGGTGTCACACTAATTTCCTTAGTCCACCTGTGTTTGATGTTGGTCAGTTTTTGTTTATCAACCGATTGCAAGTTCAAATATCAATGTTAAAATGAGCAAAATATACAAGTGGCTGTATAGGCAAATACAATTGGTTGCACAGTGTGCCACGCAGTCTACCGACACAGACGGCAGATCGCTAAATGTTAAATAGTATCAAGAGTGTGTACGCAAAAATTTTGACTCTCGAATATGTGCTTCGCTGAGGTACCAGTTATGTAGTAATTTGTGGCGTAAGGATCTGATAGATCCGAGCTTTATGTAAAAAAGAAAACAAATATAGTTTTAAAATAACCGTGACTTATCTTCAATATCCTTTTAGATAAATATATAGGTATATATATATAAGTTTAGTGATAAAGTCTTTCACCGAAGACCACGCACCTGACTTGGCGATAGTATGACCCGTCTTATATGATAATCTAAGTAAACATATCTGGGCTATTGCTATAAAGTCTGCAAGTCAAGGGGACTGGGGTGGGCGAGTCCCTGATCGCAAAAGACAAGATCTACGAGCGCGACGCTGACATAGTGAACAAAATAAAACTCTATAGAATCCGATAGGCTGGAGACATGAATGTAGAGAAACCTGTTCGTAAATACCAAATTGTGATAGAATTAGGGGGACACTATTTCGGGAATTCATAAATGAATAAATGATATCGACTTGACAGTAGGACCGACCGTATATTGGCTGGAAAGCTAATAAAGGACAATTTAGTGATTGGGTCAGTTTTTTCATTAATTCGTGTTGATTATTAGAATCGCTCATATTCAGACTCAAAATATGCTATCGCTGTGTGCCCGATTGCAAATTACAGGGACTATGAGTACCAGTCATGCAACTGCCATGGTAGCCATTCAGTCACCATTACAGCACCATGCAAAGTACCGCCGAGCGCACAGTCAATCTGGCCAAGAAGCGTGTCAGCCAACATAGCCAGCTCTTATATGATTACAGATGTACGTATGATTATGGTTTTTTGACAGCGACTTACGAGTAGCACGCTGGCCGTTCGCAAACTCTGCTGCGCTTTATGATTGATTAATTCGATAAATATGAAGTAAACACAGTCAGGCTGCCTTGCATTATTCTCGTCGTTCGTACGTAAGTCTTGTAAATACGAACGCCATATTAATAGACGGGTAAAATGTTTTGCAATTAATATTGTTTTTCCACCTTTTTGCATAAATTACAATTATATCAATCGGCAATCTAGAGACGTTGATAAGTTGGAGCGCGCAATGACGTGATGACGTGTGAGTACGATGGTGTTGCCGGCGTGCCGGCGCATTAATAATACCGATGATGATGAGTGCCCACGGCAATGTCATGTATGTGTGTTGGTAGAAGGTGTTTTTGTGCGTTTGATCAAACGCTCTAAGGTCAATGAAAGGATGATGATGCGGCCGATGTTAAGCGTATGAAGCCCAGAAATTGAAGGCTATCGGTGATTGTGATGTAAACAAGTGCAATTGCGCACGCAGTCATGGTTCTTTTTAAAGTGAATACATAGTGTGTCACCGGAATGAAAATGACGTAACAAAGAATTAGCAAAGAGTAGAATGAGAAAAAAAAATCCGTTTATGAATGAATTATAACAAGGGACACATAAAAACCTTTAAACTGTTAAGGAAGAGTATATAAGTTTCACGCAACTATTTTTTATTTATCTCTCTTTCTCTGTACTTTGTTTAGCCGACAGTTTGTGTCCACAGTTGCTCGTTATACCATTAGACTTCTACAGATCAAAACTTGATGATGGTAAGGATTTTTATTGTTTCTCTTTTACTAAGAAAATTTGCTATTGTTATTGCAAGGCAAGTAGATCCTAGCGCGGCTAATCGCCTTAGTGCAGCCTCACAGTGGACCAAGAATAAAATTTGGACATAAAATCTGAATTAATTCGGGATTCCACAAGGTAACACAGACTACACCATTCCGCAAATCCAATTTAACAAAAATTTCTAAGTCACAAACCCCTCCCAGATCATTCTATAAAGAAGGCACTCACTTGGGAGATGAATACATACATTTTTACACAGACGGCTCAAGACTGATGACGGGGTTGGCGGATGTGTTTTCTCTTACAGGCTAAATCTTATTTTCTCTTGGTCTTCCTACAGGGTGCATGACACGAAGTGTTACCAAAACAAAACGCCACAGAATTTTTATTTTTTGATGAATTTTATTGAATCAAAGTAAAAAATGTTCACAAATAATTATATTTTCGAATTGCATTAGCAGTTAGCCGCGATTATGGCCTTCAAACGGCCGAAAAAGCTACTGCATGCAGCACGAAAGTGGCTCTGCGGTATTTTGGCCCATTCACTGCGAAGCGCTTGCTTGAGATGATCGACACTTTGGTATTTTTTTATCCCAACCTTGCTCTTCAAAATACCCCAAACCGAGAAATCTAGCGAATTTGCATCCGGTGAATTTGGTGGCCATTGGGCAGTGGAAATGAACCGCGGAACGTTGTTTCTCAGTCAATCGTGATTGACGCGGGCTTTATGACGGCGCCGAGTCCTGTTGAAATATCCAGGCTCTGCGGTTGAAGCCCAAGGCTTCAACTCTCCCTCCAACACATGATCCCGATAAATTTGAGCATTTATCTTGATGCCACGGTCAAAAAAAACGAGCGGTAAACGGTCCAAATTTTCAGTAGAACGGCCGGGCAAGTAAATCCGGTCGTTTTGCTTGTTCACATATTGCTCAATAACGAACGGTGACTCATCGGAGAAAACCAAATTCGGTAAATCGCAACTTTTGTGCAAGCGTAACAACTCCTTTGCTCTTTCCACTCTAACTTTTTTCTGAGCATCGGCGAGACCATACGTTTTTTGGAATTTCAATGCCTTTAGTCCAAGAAGATCTTTCAATATGTGCTGCATCCGTTCGAGCGAAATGTTCGCCTCCCGAGCCATTTTTCTGCCGCTACGGTGCGGATTCCGAGCCAATTTGGCCTTCACCTTCCGAATGATATCCGGCGATACACAAACATTTTATTTACATGCAGATATTTTAACTGGTTAACCATCTTGGCCGAAGACGAATGCCATATCCGCTAAGAATATCCGCATCTTCTCGGATATCCAAGTTGCGCTGAAATCCCTGAAATCATTCTCTACAAACTGTTGTAGCCCTAACCTGCCAGTCAACTCTCATGGAGATGGCGGAGCAGTTCAATATTCACCTGTGTTGAATGCCGGGGCATAGAGACTTTCCGGAAAATTGTAAGGCTGATGAGCTCGAAAAACTTGTAACTACGAGTACACTTCCCATTTTACCTGAAAATAGTTCTTCAGGCATACCAGTCGCTACATGCAAGCTCATGTTTAAGCGAGATGCTACCGAGAAAACTATAAGTAGTAAGTCAAACGGAACAACTAGTCTAGCGACAAAGCAGATCTGGTACAAGCTGGATCCGGAACGCTCCATGTGTTTGATCTCTCTAAAAATATTGCACATCGGTGCTATAATAGGTGTCATCACTAAGAACTGTGCCTATGAGAAGCATATAGCAAGGCTTGGTGTAATTACAAACGATTTCTATAATAGAGTTGAATTTAATGCTTCCAAAACTCAATGCTGTCTTCTGTCGTCTAAGCATAATTTAAACCCTTTATCTCTTAATGGATCTTTCATCAAAGAAACAATAAGCTTCTTTGGAACGACCACATATTCACCATATCTATGAATGCTGCGAAATGTTTAGGTTTCCCTAACCGGTAGAATATGTATTGAGGTGGAAGTGGGCTACCACACGACCAAGAGAGCTAAAATTTCGTCAGTGTCTGAGTCCAAAATAGCATTTTTTATATTCTGATTATGACGCGTCTCACGTGAGGCACGTGTGGCACGTGTGATAGGTTGTCATTTTTGTTTTTTTTTACTTCTTTGAGGTACTTTTTAACCAACTTCTACACGACCCAGAGAGCATAAATTTTGTGAGTGTCTAAGTGAAAAATATAATTTTTTACCTTCAGAGTATGACGCCTGTGACGGGTTGAAAATTGTTTTTTTTTTTTTGATTTTCCACCTTTCGCACGACCTATAGGGCTGAAATTTTGTGAGCGGCTCAATGTCAAGGACCCATTTTGATATACCGCTTTTGACGCTTGTCGCGTATCGCATGTGGCGCGTGTGAAGCGTGACAAAAAGAAAATTCTTTGAAATAGCTCCGACCTCAAAACCAGATATTTTGGCGATTATTACCAAATAATAAACGACTGTGTGGCGTGTTTCTACGTATACATAAAAGTTTTTAACGAAGTTTCTTTAAATTTACTTTTATTCCTTATTAATTATTGCTTTAATTTAAATCTTTTAAATGAAAACATGTAGGGTTTCGTGGCTCAGTGGATAAGGGCATGGCTTCTGATCAGGAGGTGTGTGGTTCGAATCCCAGTAATACTAAAATATTTTTTTTCCACGGTGTCGGAAAAGTCTGAGGGTAATAACTTGTCACGGAAAGCTTCTTCAATTTTCCGTTCGGATCCGGCATTAAATTGTAGATCCCCTCCATTTGTGTGCAAAAATATACATGCCCAACACAAATGGTTGCGAGAAGCTAGGCCTTGGACCGCAATGGTCTGTCGCGCCGAATATTATTATTATTATTAGTAGTAGATAATAATAGTATAGGGGAGTATTGGTGAGTGACCTGTGTACTAGCATCTCAGCTGGTATATACCCAGCGCACGCTATCGATAGCTAATCGACATTATAACGATCTTTAAGGTATAAATACGTTTAAATGGAACTGTTGCCTACAAACTGTACAGTAACTTTACAGAAACTTCGGAAACTTAATACTCAGTGCGATGAGAAATTTTTTTTTTGTTACCTTGGCCTGTTAAAATTTTATTTTTTTATTTTATATATATTAATTTTTTGAAATATCATTCATCGGACTAGAAGCATTTTGTTACAGTATAGAACATCTATTTTTTGGGGCTTATGTCGTACTTGGAATTTCCATTCATTTGTAGTTTGGAGTAAGTACTTCTCTCTCTTGGTTTTGGTTTTGAATGCGATTGTCAAACCATAACCGGGGTTATCGCAAACCCCTATATCCGTAATCAGGACTTTACAACCAGTTCTTGGTGGTTCATTAGATAACATGTAAAGTTATCTCAAGTAATTGTAGACTTTACTTATTTTTGAGGAGATTGTTTCTATTCAATTCGCAATAAATTCGCACCTCAATTACACTCTGAATGTATAATTTATTACTGTTCAAGATGAATACGTTAGACATACGAGTGTATCAGCTTCTTGCAAATGTCATCGATAGATGATGTTCTCTCTGTTGTGGCATAAGATTGACACAACGATGCAATAATCCTGCTCCTCCCATAAAGCAGCAAGTCAAGCGATTCGAAAACAACAATAAAAAATTGAATTACGGTTTGTTTAACTGAAGAGATCAAGGAGACCTGATTATTGCGATGATTTTCATTTCAAGTCCGTGTAGAGGCTGAGACTCATTCAGCAAACGTGCTTAAGCGTTTACGATCCACTGAGATAATTGAAGACGATGTTGCGAAATAGAAATACATGAAAATATTCAACATGTTGCATTTAATTGTGAGGGAGAATCAATCTCCTCAATGTTCCAGCATATCTATCCAAAAGAAGTTAAAAAAAGAAAATTTTCCATGAGAGGGATTACTTTCAAAAATGAACATCGTACCTACTCGTACATCTTTGCAAAAAGGCGTAGAAATCATAGTGCAGCATTTGCATTGCGGTCGATGTGCAATCATTAGTGTCGTTCTTTGCTGTTTTAAATTAAAATGATTGACTCTAAGGTCGGAGCTATGCAGATACACGCAGAAATGTTAAGTGTGATGATGAGCATATTTTTGTTGATTTGCAAATGATTTTGCTTATTCTTTAACAAATCCCTTTGTTCACTGATTTTGATCTGTCAATAAGCACTCGTTAATTTTATTTTATTAACATCCGTCAAAAAGAATTTAGTACAAAAGAGAATGTATGTGTGCGGCAAACATACTCTTGTATAATAATGGCATGTGAGTTGGTGTTTCTTTTGATTCTTAAGACTGTATTTTAAGCTAACGAAGCTTGATTATTGATTCAGAAGAAAAACTCTGTGAAATGCTTTGAGCATTATTTCAGATTATAGTAATAACGTTGTAATGGCATAGTATTAAGCATTTAATAAGAGAAGTAATTTTGCATAGTTATCATTATGTTTAATCCAATTCATTCTTTCTCTGACGACATCATTCCTAGCTTTTCATATAAGTTCGCGCCTTAGGCACGCCCCTCTTCATCCCAAGTGAAACTCGGACAACAACGTATGTCAAGCACGTAAAATTCTGACTTTGACTGCATAACAAGGTGGGGAATACACAATAGAGTAGAATGTAACGCTTCCACAACCCAATGCTGTCTTCTGTCGTCTAAGCGTAATTTAAACCCCAAACCTTTATCCATGTATGGATCTTAAATCGAAGAAACTGAAAAACTCGCGATTCTCGTCAATGTGCGTCAACAACACGCTTCGTTGGAATGAGCACATATTTGCCATAGCCAAGAATGCTGCGAAATGTTGAGGTTTCATAAAACGGAGCAAAATGTACTTCACTCCTTTAGATCTGGCTACAATTTACAAGGCATATATTTGCCCTAAACTTGATTACAACTATATTGTCTAGACCACATTGCATCTACTAGACAGAATTCAAAACCGCGCGATAAAACTTATTGTTGACGTAAATATCGCAAAAAAATCGAATCGCTCGAACATCGTTTCCTGCTTGTCACTGTTTTATCGCTTTTTCCACAAGCGGTGTTCAAAAGAAATATCCAGATGCATCCCGCCCATTCTTGAACCCATCCGTAATACCCGTGCCTTAACTCGAGCCCATGGGTCTGCTATTAGGCCTATCTTCGGATGTAGTACCCAATTCAGAGATTACTTCTTTAGTCGCACTATAGTTATGTGGAAAGAATTGCCCGATTCGGTGTTTCCGCATTTGCATGATCTGCAGTCATTTAAGACACACGTGCGTAGACATCTCATCTAACGCCCACGCTGTGCTTAGCGTGTGTGTGTACATTATATATACAAAAAAAAACCGCGGTCCGGTCATGGCATATCGCAAAAAATCTGGGGCTGAACTCATCCAGTTTGGCTTCCCTAAATACTGTCCAACCTATATCATCCTTCTAATGCAAGCTTAGTTTGCCTCGCTGTCATGTCGCATAAATCATTCCGAAAAGGACTTTCCGCTCATGCTAGGTATTTTGCCCACAAAAGCCAGCTGAGCTTGATTTTCTTTACTAAACATCTCGGTAAAGGTCGTAGAGTGTTTTTTCTTAAGCACTCTTGCATCCACATGTTAGTACTGATATGATAATAATAATATTCGGCGCGATCGACCGTTGCGGTCGCAGGTCTAGCTTCTCGCGACCATTTGTGTTGTGCGTGTATATTTTTGGACATTTTTGGATCCGAACGGAGAATTGAGAAGCTCTCCGTGACAAGTTATTGTTTTTTGAACGTTTGTCGCCCATTCGCGAGAGGTGGGACACCGTGAAAAATACTTTTGGTGTTGCTGGGATTCGAACCACGAACCCCTGCTCAGTAGCAATGCGTTTTTCCACTGACCATTATCATATACACCAGCAGTTTGGATGTAATAGTTAAATTGGCTAGAGTTTTTAGCGATCTCAGCATAAACAAATCTAAGGCATTTAACAGAGTTTGGCACCAAGCTCTTCTGTCTAAAATGCGCATTTGGAATCGATGTAACCCTGCTTCAATTGATTACAAGCTATTTTTCAAACCGTTCATTTAAAGTTGTGTTAGATGGTTTTAAGTCTGATTATCGCATAAATGCGGGTGTCCCATAGGGCTGTGTTCTGTCTCCGACACTGTAATGGTAGGATTAGGTGGTGCACCCTGTAGATCGTTGGAAGAGAAAAAAAAAAAAAAAAAGAAATTTTTCTTGTTTTCCCTTCTCCCATTTGCGCCGCAGACAAGTTCCTTCCATCAATTCGTGAGCTGGTAAGCTTACATATAAATACATATGCACATACGTGTTCAGCTTGGACGAATGCAATTTTGCCACGCAGGCAGCACAAAGGAGAATGGAGTAACGGGCATTCGTTTGGTTGTCACCCCAAAAGGGAAACCGCAAAATTTTTTTCGAGTGCGATATGCTCTTCACTCTAAAAGCAATCGGCAGGTCAAAATTGGATTCGAAGTCAATCACAAGCAGAGGAGTTAGTTGGTTTTTGGAGGTGTTCGGTGCTGCACGCTGGTCTCGAATCCAATTTTGTGTGGTGCAAATTCTAAGTGCAACTAGTTCGTACTGTCCAGTTTGTTTGTTCTTAATAATACGAACTGATTCAAGGAAAAATTAACATAGAAAAATTAATCAAAACCGACTCTTGTCGGTACGTTTCTGCGCTTGGTATTCGGAAGAGCTTGCTGGTGCGCTGATGTGGAAGTTCGGTCGTTCGTGCGTTTGTTCGTCGTAGCCTACGTTTGCGTTAGCTTTAGTTTCTTGCTTCAAGGCGCAATGAGAAAATTCCAATTGGGTTTTATTTCGTGGGAAAACGTAAAGTAAATGTATACAAGGTTTCTATATTTGAAAACAAGAAAAAAAAAAAATTTTTTTAACTAAAACAACGCATAAGGAAAAGTTCTAATACCGCGACAGCGCGTTCAATTGTCCAAATTCGGTTTGGTACGTATTATAATTGAAAATTTTCTAAACGAAATTATACAACAACCAGTGGTCGCAGAAATGTGCATACAATTGTGCTACGAGCTACGTTAGAAAACGGTACATATGCATACATATTAAGAATAAATTCAAAGAATTTTGTGTGAACTATTTCGTCGAAGGAGGGAGCGGCAGCAGCCTGAAAAGGAATTAGTACCGTGGAATAACTGTAAATTTTTTTGGAGTGTTTGGCGTAGCCGCACCATTTTGCCGTGGTTAGATATTGAAAATTTTTTTTTGGGTGTGTGACTGTACCTAGCGGAAAAAAAAAATAAAAAAAAAACCCAAAGAAAGAAGCTCCTGCTATTGCTTCGCGTGTTGCGGTGAGGTGAAACTTGGCCAAGCGAGATTTGCGTCGTGCGAAGTGCATTGCATATCGCCTTAACATCCTTTGGGGGCGCAAACCCATTTCCAATCGGTGCTCCAACATCCCGATTTTGCTCCCACGTCATCAATCCTCCACCCGAAGTGTGCCAGCCAGACCAGCAGTTATAGGGGCTTTTACCTGCTTTCCTCAACTGGTTAAGCAGAACGTTAGACCGATTTCCTTCAGAGACTTGCTTGTTTGGTGCTACGTCGCTGTTACAACGGAACACGCGGAACATGATGGAAGACCCGACCAGGACCTAAATTTCGAATCGTTCGATACCCTTGGAGATAATCTTCACCTTCAAAGAAAATCATTTTCTTTTCCTACATCACTAGAATTAAATATATTAACAATGCTTTAGCATAAATTACATTTGGTTTGACGTCTTCAACCTAAATCAACCTAAATTTAAACTCAGTAAGAATTAAATTATATTCGTTTTTTTTTGCCACTAGGGGTAAAGCTAGGTTAATATACACCACTAGTCGTAAAAGTAAATACAATCAGATAAAGCGAATAGAAAACATTTTTTTTGGTTCCTCTATATAACACTCGGCGATTATTTAATCCCAAAAGGGAAATAATCGACGATAGATTAACTTCGGGTTTTTTTTCTCCCTTTTTTTTGTATTTTCCCATCTTATAAAATAAACAACATTAATACGCGACTAAAAATTAATACAAAAGGGGGGTAATGATTTTTTTTTCTAAAGATTACTCTAGAGCTTCCCTAGTGTAGATACCTGGTCGCCGACAGCGCTGGCGGAGATTTATGGACCTCATACAGGGTAAGTAAACAATCTTAATCTAACTTTCGTATTAATAGTTAGCTTGGCTACGCGTCGCTTCAAACGTAATGGAAAGGCTTCCGATTAAATAAAATTTCAATAATTTTGTCGATACCTTCGTATTGCAACATAAGTAAACTTACTTAAGGTACAGTTTCTTTTGAATATTTGTAAATTCAAATCAATTGTCTTTATGAAAAGAAGAAAAAAAAAAAAAATGTTTTCTTTTGAGATTCGGCACTTAAGCCAACATAAGTAAACTTATTCAAGATAAAGTTTCTGCTTTGTAATTAAATAAATGATTAATTGCTATAAGTCGATAAATTTAATTTTTCATGAAAATTATGTAGCAAAACCGAAGGTAAATAAATTTTCATAAGTAAGGATTACCTACGGTATTAGTATTAAATTTGTTATTGGATTAAATCAGGTTATATATATTTGTATAGAATATTTTTCACATAAGCATGAGATTTAAGTCCGTCTTATCTCCCCTAAATGGGCTAATTAGATTTTTTTTTCTGAAAATAAACAGAAATAAATTAGACCCAGTATTTAATTAGATTTTTTTTTTCTGAAAATAAACAGAAATAAATTAGACCCAGTATTTTGAGTCCTAATTGAAATGAATTGTTGTAATTAATTTGGTTATTTGTTCCGACTCCAGTAAGGCATCCCAGATGGTGGTAGAGGTGCACTAAACGATTTTTTTTGGGGGTCCCAATGACAACGGGGACCCATGGAAGGGTGGGTTGAGAAAGGGGCGGTGCGCCTCTGAAAGGCGTGGCACTGGCTCCCATCCACATTCAAGCATTCCCTTATACTAGACAAGCTCGTCTTTTTTTTTTGGTTGACCTAACTAGGTTGTGTTATATATGTTTTTTTTTGGCTGGTCCAGCACGCGAAATTATTTATGATGATGGCGGAAGGTATGTGAGGACCAAGATCCCACCCCGGTTGCCGACGAGCACGGCCGTAATTAACGCGTGCGCCCGGTTCGATCATGCCTCCCCGTTGACTGGTGACCTCTCGTCAACAACAGACCAGATGTCCATTACATAAATTGGCGCCCAACGTGGGGCTCGACTGGGTTTGTATTTTGCGGATTCGGTTGTGTCCCTCATCTTTGGTTGTGGGGCCCGAAGAAATTTTGGTCCGTTCCATATTTTTCCTGGGTCCTACGCCATTTTCTTTCGTTTGTTATTTTCTGGTAGTTTAATGCGTGCATTAAGAGCACTTTGTTTGTTCTGGTGGAGTACGTGAGCGGAAGGCTTGAGAACTGCAGGTACCCTAAAAGCATACCATATCGGATACCTGACCTTTTTTTTTGCTTATGTAAACTGCGAAGTTTTGTAGCTGCACCAGATCTCTATTCATTTGGTGAGAACCGCTATGACTGCATTGGTGAACGGATCTTTACGGAACTACTGACATCTGCTAGTGTGGATGTACTGGCCAAGAGATCTTACGTTCATCTCGTTGCACCGCGGCCCCCGATATTTCACTTATGTTACTTTCTTTTTCATTAACTTTTACTGTTACAGGGTGCACATCTGATTTTTCGATATTGTATCGTTGGTTGATAGGAGACGTTTTTTTTTGTTCACTATGTCATATGGAATCACAAATATGTCGGGAATATTTCGATCATTTGACCACTGACTTGTGTCTGGAAATCCATAATAGCGATTAAATGTGCATCTTGGCAACTAGGCTTTTGCGAGTACTTCAATGGTTATAGGTTGAGCGTGGTCCCTTTGGAGTTGCAGGATCTTGCCGGTGGCGGACAATCTGACTAGAGGATGACCAGGCCCATCTGATTTCGAGGAAGTATCCCAAAACCCTATCTGTCATATACCTTGGGTTGTGATTTAAATTTCGGCCCACTAATTTTAAATTTTGAATCTCGTGATTCCGTGCTTGATGTGGGACAGTACCTAAGCTACCGTGCTGAGTGCCTTGACTGGAGGAGGAATTAATTAGTTATTTTTTTTTGATAATAAGATTACATAAGTTATCAGAGTTGTTTAAGTTTTCTTTTAGTCTCTAGTATAGATCGTAGTGTAACTCTAGGGATTAAGTCTCTAGGATACATTGGTTGAACAGTTAGCGGTTTAAATTCTAATATAACGGAAATTGAGAAAAAATTGAATTGAATGAACAAAAGGTTGTTTTTTGCTTGGCCTATATATATAGAAACCTATTATTAGAAATAAATTGGATTTAGCTGCTTACAGGCGTTGGCATTTAAGCGGGTGCCTATATACTATTAAGTTTTCTTGAATCTAATTTCAAGTTCTTTTTTTTGTTTTGGCTGACGAAGTGGCACGAACGGCCTTCTAGGAAGGAGTGGTGCAAGCTTGGATTGGCGAAAGTACTCTGTACGCGTGGCGTCATGTTCACCATTCACAGTAACGAGGACCTGAGCCGTCCCAACGCAAGTGTACTTTGTCAGGTGTGTAAGTCGGAATTAACACCGGAGATCGAAAGTCTGGTCACACCGTGCGAACACGTGTTCCATCAAACTTGCATTACAGAGTTTCTAAAAACCTCCGACAAGTGTCCCACTTGTAAGGTAGGGTGTAAAGTCGAAAGCTTAAATCCTATACCGATAACGGTCTCACAAACGTCAGGGGTAACTTCAGGGAGGAAACGATATGGGAAACGGACTCCAGTATCCAAAGGAGCCATTCCAAAGACAGTACAGACTAGAAGTACAGGTGCTGGCAATAAACGTAACGGTAGGGGCCGCAATCCACTAGATTGGACTATGAACAGTAATTCTCGTAATATCGGTTCTAATCCTAACCTGGATAATAGTCTCGTAGATGACGACACCTTCTTTGATGATCCTCGAAGATTGTCAGGCATACGGCCTATCTCAAATATCGGAAATAGTGTCACGAAAGATGAAGTTAATGCTTTAATTAATTTAGCTTTGGAGAGACAAAATTCAAAAACCATCGAGAGATTAACCAGTCGTTTGTCAGGCATTGTTGCTTCCAATGTGCAGCGATGTTTCGAAGACTTAAATTTGCAACACAACCTGGCTCGTCCAAATCCATCGGGTCTCCATCAAATTCGACAGGAGGAATTCACTCGAACTCCATCGATGGCGGTCACAGAAACTGTCAATGATCAAGGGTTGCAAGCGAATTCGCGAGGTGTTTCATTTGCACCAGATCCTTCGGCGATCTCGGGGCGTTCTTCGGACTTGAGTAAGTCAGATCGCATAACGAGCTTAATCCAGAAATGGCAGATTCGGTTTGATGGTTCAGTAGATGGACTCCCTGTCGATGAATTTCTGTATCGTATACAGGTTTTAACGAATCAAACACTGTTTGGCGATTTCTCTCTGATCTGCGACAACTTTCATATGCTTCTTCATGGTAAGGCTCGCGAGTGGTATTGGCGATACCACAGAAGCGTGCTCAATTGCAATTGGTACGACCTCTGTGAGGCCTTGCGTACCCAATACAAAGATTGTCGTACCGACTACGATCTGTTAGAAAGTATTCGATCAAGAAAACAGAGAGATCGCGAAAACTTTGACGAGTATTTTGACTCAGTTTCAGTCCTAACCAATCGTCTTGACATTTCATTAAATGAGAGAGAGCTTGTAGAGGTAATATCTCGAAACCTCAGACCTGACATTCGACACGAAATCTTATACTTACATATAAACTCGATCGCGCAACTTCGCGATGTCTGTCGAAAACGAGAAAGATTCCTGTCGGAACTAAACCGTAATTCTTCCATATCTAGAAACCAGTTACCACGTCGTAACATATCGGAAGTAGATGGTGAACATGGATCTTCCGAGATAATTGAACAGATACGCCTAGCGGACGACGATAATAATGTTCTAGGGACGAAAATCAAGCGCAACTGTTGGAACTGTGATGAAACTGGACATAGATATGTAGATTGCGTTAAGGAGCGGCGCATTTTTTGTTATGGATGTGGCGCGTTAAACGTGTTTAAACCCAATTGCACCAATTGTAGGGTATCGGGAAACGCTCGAACGGGTGTGACCCAGTTTCGACCTCGAAACTCACACCCTTAGTAGGCAAACCCTCGGATAACTTAACATTAGACGCACCACCCACAATACTAATACCCAATCTTTCAGACAATACCTTTAAATTAAACGTTAGGAAACCTGTTTTGTTCCCTATTAAACCATACCATGTCCGATTTGACGAGTACGAGAAAGCAAAAGCTCGTATTTTTGGAAAAGACACCAGTACAGTGAAGAGAAAAGGTAGGCGATCGACCCTCAGACTACGACAATTCTGGAAGTCGGTTCGATCAAATCGACGGAACCTGGTTGATGCGATCATTAACAAGGAGAACGATGTACGTTCTTATGCAGAAGTAAAGTTTTTAGACCAGTCAATGCTAGGGTTACTGGACAGTGGTGCTACCATTAGCTGCCTGGGTTCCAAGGTAGCAGAGGACCTACTGGTTGGTAATCACAACATCATCAAATTCGTCAGCAACGTTAGGACGGCAGACGGAACTCGGCAACCCGTCAAGGGAAAGATCAGAGTGGATGTGGGATTCCGTGGACAGACTCGAGCCATCGATCTGTACCTCATTCCCGGCCTCTCGCAAGATTTATATTTGGGGATAGATTTCTGGCAAGCTTTCGGTCTGGCGCCTGAGATCATTGGGGAATTACACATCAGTTCAAACAACGATGTAGGGGACACAATAGATAATAAATCTCTTAGCTTGGCAGATGATCAACGCAGAAGATTGGAAAGGGTGAAAACCTTGTTCCCTTCTTATGATAGACACGGTTTAGGTAAAACCACTCTGGTCGAACATACTATAGATGTAAAGGACGCAAGGCCCGTAAAGCAACGTCATTACCCAGTATCTCCGGCAATCGAAAAACTAATTTATGCCGAACTGGATGAGATGCTATCGCTAGGGATTATCGAAGAATCTAAAAGTTCATGGAGTTCGCCAGTGGTGTTAGTTCGTCAACCTGGGAAGGTTCGGCTATGCCTAGATTCGAGGAAAGTTAATTCAGTAACGGTCAAGGATGCGTATCCCTTGCCTCACATCAATGGAATCTTGGGACGGTTACCACCCGCTGAGGTGATCACTAGTTTAGACCTAAAGAAAGCTTTTCACCAAATTCCATTGGAAGTAGGTTCGCGCGATAAAACCGCTTTTACTGTCCCGGGTAGACCATTGTATCAGTACCGAGTGATGCCATTTGGGCTGTGCAATGCTCCACAAACACTGTATAGGCTGATGGACCAGGTGATTCCATCATCACTCCGAGATTGCGTATTTGTGTACCTAGATGATCTGTTGGTCATCACAGACACCTTTGAAAAGCACCTGCTCGTGTTGGAGGAAGTGGCTGGTCACTTGCGAAGAGCTGGTCTTACGATAAACGTGGGAAAGAGCAAATTCTGCTTGAGTGAAGTAAAATACTTGGGGTATGTCGTGGGGAGTGGGTCGTTGAAAGCCGACCCAGATAAACTCAACGCTATAACTGAGTTTCCAATACCTGTAACGGTTAAGCAACTGAGGAGATTCCTTGGAATGGCGGGCTGGTATCGGCGTTTCATTGCCAACTTCTCAGTCATAGCTCACCCACTCACAGATTTGCTAAAGAAGGCTAAATCGTTCGCATGGTCGACAGAAGCCAATAATGCTTTTATAAAACTGAAGGAAAGTCTAACGACTGCACCTGTCTTGTCGAACCCCGATTTTAGCAAGCCATTTTTACTACAATGTGACGCCAGCCAAGACGGCATTGGTAGCGTTCTCGCTCAGGTTACCGACAGCGGTGATGAAGTTCCAGTGGCTTTTATGTCACAAAAACTTAACAAAGCCCAGAGGAACTATAGCGTCACTGAGCAGGAGTGTCTGGCTGTGGTCATTAGTATTAAAAAGTTTCGCGCCTATATCGAGGGCCAAGAGTTTACGGTCATCACAGACCACGCTAGCTTGCAGTGGTTGATGAGGCAGACCGACTTAAGTGGCAGATTGGCACGGTGGGCCTTAAAACTTCAGGGGTTCAAATTCACAATCGAGCACAGGAAAGGTTCTGAAAATGTAGTCCCGGATGCGTTATCCCGATTACACTCGGATGAGTTGTGCGAAGTTGTAGAAGTAGGTCCAGAGGTTGACTTGGACTCGGGCGAATTCGAATGTCCTGAATACGTATCTCTTAAGGACAAGGTCTTAGCCAACCAGAGTTCTTTACCCGACCTCAAGGTGGTAGGTAAATACGTTTACAAACGCACCGAATTTGCCTCGGGCCAGGACGAACAGGAGACTAATTCATGGAAGCTCTGGATTCCTCAGTCTTTGGCTAGCAATGTCATTCGTCAAGCCCACGGTTGTTTAACTAGCGCACACGGAGGAGTAGGTAAGACTATCGAACGGATCAGACGATATTTCTTCTGGCCTCACATGGTGAAACAGGTCAGGGATTTCATCTCAGATTGTGAAACATGTAAGTGCACCAAGCCAACGAATACCATTTTACGACCGCCCATGGGACGGTTAGCGCCTTCGGTCCGACCTTTTCAACGGTTGTACGTAGATCTGATAGGTCCTTACCCGCGCTCGAAATCCGGTGCAATAGGAATCTTGATTGTTGTAGACCACTTCTCCAAGTATAACTGGCTAAAAACTTTAAAAAAACTCTGCGCTTCTGTCATTTGCGAGTACTTAGAAGATTACCTTTTCCACACTTTTGGGGTGCCTGAGGAAATTGTGTCCGATAACGGAGTACAGTTCAAATCGGAAAATTTTAAAGCCCTCATGGGAAAATACGGAATAAGACATGTGTTTACCGCGTTGTATTCACCTCAGTCGAATGCCTCCGAGCGGGTGAATCGATCTGTAATAGCGGCTATTCGAGCGTATGTCAGAGAGGACCAAAAGGATTGGGACAGATATCTGAGTGGCATAAGTTGTGCTCTGCGCAGTTCGCGTCACACATCCATCGGCTACAGCCCGTACTATGTCCTGTTTGGTACGAATATGATACATCATGCGTCAGACTATCGGTTGCTCCGTAGCCTGGACATGTTGATGGAGCACGATGTAGAAATCAGTCCTAGAGATCAACGACTAAATATCCAGGAAAGGGTCCGAGCGAATTTGCAACGATCCTACGAAACGAATGCTCGTACGTACGACACAAGAAGTCGTAATGTTGAATTTAAGGTAGGTCAGGAAGTTTTCAGGCGGAATTTCATCCAAAGCAATTTTGCAAAAGGCGTTAGTGCCAAGCTCGCACCTCTTTTCGTACCGGCCCGTATACGTGAGAAGCAAGGAAAGTCGAACTATGTTCTTGAAGATAGATCTGGCAAATTGATCGGAACCTATCATGCGAAAGATATTCGTCAATAGAGCTTCTACCCTTTTCAAACGATAGGGCAGAATGTCTTATCACAGAGTGGAATTCTGCCTATCGTTTGTTGTGTAATGGTAGGATTAGGTGGTGCACCCTGTAGATCGTTGGAAGAGAAAAAAAAAAAAAAAAGAAATTTTTCTTGTTTTCCCTTCTCCCATTTGCGCCGCAGACAAGTTCCTTCCATCAATTCGTGAGCTGGTAAGCTTACATATAAATACATATGCACATACGTGTTGAGCTTGGACGAATGCAATTTTGCCACGCAGGCAGCACAAAGGAGAATGGAGTAACGGGCATTCGTTTGGTTGTCACCCCAAAAGGGAAACCGCAAAATTTTTTTCGAGTGCGATATGCTCTTCACTCTAAAAGCAATCGGCAGGTCAAAATTGGATTCGAAGTCAATCACAAGCAGAGGAGTTAGTTGGTTTTTGGAGGTGTTCGGTGCTGCACGCTGGTCTCGAATCCAATTTTGTGTGGTGCAAATTCTAAGTGCAACTAGTTCGTACTGTCCAGTTTGTTTGTTCTTAATAATACGAACTGATTCAAGGAAAAATTAACATAGAAAAATTAATCAAAACCGACTCTTGTCGGTACGTTTCTGCGCTTGGTATTCGGAAGAGCTTGCTGGTGCGCTGATGTGGAAGTTCGGTCGTTCGTGCGTTTGTTCGTCGTAGCCTACGTTTGCGTTAGCTTTAGTTTCTTGCTTCAAGGCGCAATGAGAAAATTCCAATTGGGTTTTATTTCGTGGGAAAACGTAAAGTAAATGTATACAAGGTTTCTATATTTGAAAACAAGAAAAAAAAAAATTTTTTTTAACTAAAACAACGCATAAGGAAAAGTTCTAATACCGCGACAGCGCGTTCAATTGTCCAAATTCGGTTTGGTACGTATTATAATTGAAAATTTTCTAAACGAAATTATACAACAACCAGTGGTCGCAGAAATGTGCATACAATTGTGCTACGAGCTACGTTAGAAAACGGTACATATGCATACATATTAAGAATAAATTCAAAGAATTTTGTGTGAACTATTTCGTCGAAGGAGGGAGCGGCAGCAGCCTGAAAAGGAATTAGTACCGTGGAATAACTGTAAATTTTTTTGGAGTGTTTGGCGTAGCCGCACCATTTTGCCGTGGTTAGATATTGAAAATTTTTTTTTGGGTGTGTGACTGTACCTAGCGGAAAAAAAAAATAAAAAAAAAACCCAAAGAAAGAAGCTCCTGCTATTGCTTCGCGTGTTGCGGTGAGGTGAAACTTGGCCAAGCGAGATTTGCGTCGTGCGAAGTGCATTGCATATCGCCTTAACATCCTTTGGGGGCGCAAACCCATTTCCAATCGGTGCTCCAACATCCCGATTTTGCTCCCACGTCATCAATCCTCCACCCGAAGTGTGCCAGCCAGACCAGCAGTTATAGGGGCTTTTACCTGCTTTCCTCAACTGGTTAAGCAGAACGTTAGACCGATTTCCTTCAGAGACTTGCTTGTTTGGTGCTACGTCGCTGTTACAACGGAACACGCGGAACATGATGGAAGACCCGACCAGGACCTAAATTTCGAATCGTTCGATACCCTTGGAGATAATCTTCACCTTCAAAGAAAATCATTTTCTTTTCCTACATCACTAGAATTAAATATATTAACAATGCTTTAGCATAAATTACATTTGGTTTGACGTCTTCAACCTAAATCAACCTAAATTTAAACTCAGTAAGAATTAAATTATATTCGTTTTTTTTTGCCACTAGGGGTAAAGCTAGGTTAATATACACCACTAGTCGTAAAAGTAAATACAATCAGATAAAGCGAATAGAAAACATTTTTTTTGGTTCCTCTATATAACACTCGGCGATTATTTAATCCCAAAAGGGAAATAATCGACGATAGATTAACTTCGGGTTTTTTTTCTCCCTTTTTTTTGTATTTTCCCATCTTATAAAATAAACTTAACATTAATACGCGACTAAATATTAATACAAAAGGGGGGTAATGATTTTTTTTTCTAAAGATTACTCTAGAGCTTCCCTAGTGTAGATACCTGGTCGCCGACAGCGCTGGCGGAGATTTATGGACCTCATACAGGGTAAGTAAACAATCTTAATCTAACTTTCGTATTAATAGTTAGCTTGGCTACGCGTCGCTTCAAACGTAATGGAAAGGCTTCCGATTAAATAAAATTTCAATAATTTTGTCGATACCTTCGTATTGCAACATAAGTAAACTTACTTAAGGTACAGTTTCTTTTGAATATTTGTAAATTCAAATCAATTGTCTTTATGAAAAGAAGAAAAAAAAAAAAATGTTTTCTTTTGAGATTCGGCACTTAAGCCAACATAAGTAAACTTATTCAAGATAAAGTTTCTGCTTTGTAATTAAATAAATGATTAATTGCTATAAGTCGATAAATTTAATTTTTCATGAAAATTATGTAGCAAAACCGAAGGTAAATAAATTTTCATAAGTAAGGATTACCTACGGTATTAGTATTAAATTTGTTATTGGATTAAATCAGGTTATATATATTTGTATAGAATATTTTTCACATAAGCATGAGATTTAAGTCCGTCTTATCTCCCCTAAATGGGCTAATTAGATTTTTTTTTCTGAAAATAAACAGAAATAAATTAGACCCAGTATTTAATTAGATTTTTTTTTTCTGAAAATAAACAGAAATAAATTAGACCCAGTATTTTGAGTCCTAATTGAAATGAATTGTTGTAATTAATTTGGTTATTTGTTCCGACTCCAGTAAGGCATCCCAGATGGTGGTAGAGGTGCACTAAACGATTTTTTTTGGGGGTCCCAATGACAACGGGGACCCATGGAAGGGTGGGTTGAGAAAGGGGCGGTGCGCCTCTGAAAGGCGTGGCACTGGCTCCCATCCACATTCAAGCATTCCCTTATACTAGACAAGCTCGTCTTTTTTTTTTGGTTGACCTAACTAGGTTGTGTTATATATGTTTTTTTTTGGCTGGTCCAGCACGCGAAATTATTTATGATGATGGCGGAAGGTATGTGAGGACCAAGATCCCACCCCGGTTGCCGACGAGCACGGCCGTAATTAACGCGTGCGCCCGGTTCGATCATGCCTCCCCGTTGACTGGTGACCTCTCGTCAACAACAGACCAGATGTCCATTACAACACTCTCTCTTATTTTCATTAAGGATCTTCTGTCACTAACCTCTAATTCAATACATTCCGTCGCTGATGAAAGAACTCTTGGTATGTGTGTCAAACTTTGTTGGAACGACTACATATTGAACGTTGAAAAAAATGCTGCGAAGTGCCTTGGCTTTCTAAACTTCTTGTACGTTAGGTGACAGCAGCATAGCGTAATCATTTATGAAGCCTCAAGTTAACCTGACCATTTAGAAGTCATGAAAGTGATCTTTCAAACGCTTCAAAATGCCTTTAATAGCGGTGATTAAATTTTGTATAGTAAGCAGTTTTATTTCTGAATTATTGCATTATTTACGAGCAAATAAATACAATACAAATTGGAATCCTATAAATTTTTTACATTAATAATTTTCTTAATGGTCGTCATCGTTCCATTAATGTTTCTGAACCATAATTGTGAACTTCGTTGCAGAATTGGGACGATATCTATCAGTTTTATTTTCTAGTGCTAACAATAAAATAATGGAATAAATAAAATTAAAGTTTCTACTGTATTCAATATACAATTTGGAGTTGCTTCAAAGGAAAATCTAACTAAGTGACTTCAAAACCACCACATTTCAGATCTCATTATACAAATTGATGTGAATATCAATTGCAAAAGCCATTAACATGAAGATGTTGAAAGATATTAAGTGAATCTAACATGGTAAACGGAGACAGTTGAAAATCAAGGTTAGATCTAATAAAATTAGGTTATATGTAATGTGAAAATGGATCCAAGTAGTTTTCTTTAGTTGTAGTGGACAATAAACCAAAGCGGATTTACCAATGCTGTCAATATCGAACGACCAGTTTCCAGAGTGTGCGGCGCATACTCGGTACGCGATTCCATTTGATTGACTTTGGAATGGCAACTATTGCATTGGCCCAGCCTGTTTTTCTGACCATACAAAGTTGATGTAATGCTGGCACGCATGCGTTTTGAACTTTTCCATGTGATTATACCTGAGGCAGGATGCCCGCAGCTGTAGCAATATTCGCGTCGTCGGCTGCTTGTTCCGCCCAATGTGCCAATGAGATATCTTAAGATTGTGCGTTAAGTCGTATTGATATGCAATGCTGTTGCCTGGGGCAAGTTCGTGGTATGTCTTTGGTGTGCGATTTGTGATCTTAACCACCTTCGAATGCGCTTGAAAACAAGACATTTATCGAATCGTAATGACGGTTTAAGATCGAGTTTACTCCTGACATCCATTCAGTTTTAACGAATTCAACGCATTGATTTAAAGTTGCACACTCAATAATATATTTTAATCTTTTTTCTCCAAAATTGTCCGTTATTAATGTTTTTCATTTTGTATAAATGTATTTATGTTTCTGTACCATATTATGTTTTCTTATATAGATGCTGTTAACATTTTCTTAGCAAAAAAAATTAAAATAACTCCAAGCCTTTTATAGAAAGGTATTTCAATTGTAAAATTGTTTTAACAGCAAATAAGAACATTAAAAATTGTATAAACATTTCGAAGGTAATGTTCCACAACAAGCTAGTTGTAGCCGAGGGAAAATGTTCATTTTTTTTTAATTTCCTGTCGACTCTTAAATGGTCAGCTTGTTTTGTTTAGCAAAATTAACTGATGTTTATGACAAGAAATTGAAATTAACCGGATTTTTACACGCTTCCGTTATTCCGTCGGTCAGTTTACTGTTAAATATGTTCTAATAAGCTTTCCAATTTAAAGAAGATTTCAATTTAGACTCAGAAAGTCAGCAGTGGGGCAATTGTGCAGATAAATGATTAGGAATAATTCATAAGATACTCGTATCTGATTCAAGCTGCTTCCTTTTAGGAATAATTTCTTTACATTTTACATACAATTCCTATATATTTAATATATATATTACATATATCATATATGTAATCACCAAAAAACCGTATTTTAAATCCTAATATTAGTAGACAAACAAAGTTGGCGTACGGTCTGCGCGCTTAGGAGAATCGGAGGTGGCAGTCAACGTGTCAATTAAGAAAGTGTACCGAAACATTTACATATACATTTTTCGAAATTCGGCACAGTTCACAACATTTTCCGACGTCGAATTTGTGATCATTCCCACGTAGTTTGTTCTAACGCACATACCAAGAATTTCGAGTTTTTCGGCAAGTAACATTAATGTATAAATGTTGAAGGTATACGATTCGCTTTGACGACAGGAGGCAGCATTTGGTTTTGGAAGCATTTAATTTTACTCCATAACGTTCTCGTAATTTTATTATATGGTATAGGTCAACCTTAAATGTGCTTAGCATACGTTGATAGTTGAATACCATTTATATAAAGTATGAGACGTTTCTCAAACATATATGAAAAGCTGAGACTGCTGACATCAGGGAAAGAATGATTTGGATTATACATAGCAGATAAAAGATAATTAATGAAGACAAGAAAAAGAGTAGGGGACAAGACCGAGCCTTTAGGTACGCCAGCATTATTGCGGTGAATTTCCGACTTTAAACCGTTAAATACAACTTGCATTGAACGGTTCAAAGGATAGTTACTAATTACATGAAGCAGTTTTTCATCGACTTCAATTCTTGAAAAACGTGGTGAAATTTCTGATTTTCCCTTTCTTCAACAGCTGCTAAAAGCGGAAACAATGATTGACCAATAGTGCTTTAAATGATCTCCCTTAACACATACCCGCACTTAACCATAGGTCTGGGCTTTTCTTTTTTCCTTGTTTCTTCTACCCCAATTGCAGTTGTAATTGTTTATTTGTTTCTTACGTCTTGATAGTGATCCGGATATTTTTACTTGGCTTATAACATTTGGCATGGTCAACCTACATAGTCGTGTAGTTTTATTTAGGATGCCGAATTCTCTCATGGTATTTTAAAGTTCTACTCTGGCTATGCTATCATAGGCGGCTTTAAAGTGTATAAAAGGACGGTGGAGTGAGTTTTCAAACTCTAGACATTTTTCCAGCACCTGCTTAAGGGTGTAAGTCTGTTCAGTTTTTGATTTGCCTGGGATAAAGGCACACTGGTAGGGACCAATGATGACTTTACCGTATGGGGCTATCCTGTCTTGAAAGACAGAAGAGAAAATCTTATACGCGGTATTCAACAATGTTATGCCGCTTTAATTGCTGCATGTTGTAATATCTCCTTTTTTATGTATGTGGCACAGGATGCTTCTTCGCCAGTCTTTTGGTATCGCTTCTTTCTCCCATACTTTCACTATTAGTTCATAAATTGCTTGGCGCTACTGATTTAATCAGCTCTGCTGGAATACCATCTGATCCCGAGGCCTTATTATTGTTGATCCGATTTATACCTCTGCTAACTTCGTCTGTGTTTGTTGGCGGTGTGGTCTTCGGTCATTGGTGGAGCCTGCAATTCCTCTGATAGCTGGCCATTTAATAACTCATTGAAGTGCTCTTCCCATCGCTCAAAGATGCCTTTTTTTATATTTAAAAGGCCTAACAAACGAAAAAGGCACGTACAACTATCGAGCCGATAAGCTCCAACGCCAAACATTACACCAAGGATGAGTGAAAAAGCTGGACTCAAATGGATCTCTTGAAGATTCTCTGCGGTTTCTCGTAACTTCCTCCAATTCAGGCCTTTCATGAAGATTTGTCATTTGATTCTTTTCTTTTAAATTTTTATGATGACAATTAAAAATTTTAAAATTTAATTCCGAAAAACGACTGATCGGTGATCAGATTATCCTCTTTGTCTTTGCAGTATGTGAAAGCAGTGTGTATTGCGTCATACCTCGGACTTTTTATAGACTTTCTCACATAGTGCGGTCCATAGTGGTCCGAGTCGACGTTGGCACCTCGGTACGTTCGTACTGTCAGCATGTTCGTGATTTGGTGGCGCGTCTATCAGCATAGAGTTCCGTTCGGCTGATTCTTCTTTTTCATCATTTGGGGAATTCTCTGTGGGTGCGTGAACGTTTATGAGGCTTATGTTTTTTAATCTGCACCGCACTCGAAAGGTGCATAGTCGTTAATTTACTATTTTACGGTGGGTTTTATTCTTTTGCTGACTAGAAACCCCACCCCGAGCACATGATGTCTTACATGACAGCTGTTATATTTGCCATTTTCGGTTTTTTTTAAGACACCATTCCCCGTCCACTGCATTTCCTGGATTGCTATTATATCAGCATTATATTTGGGTCGGGTATCGGTTAGATGCTATGCAGCTCGAGCTCTATACAGTGAGCGTACAGAGTTCTGCAATTCTGGTGCATTCTGTGTTATTCCCCCGGTTCTTCTGATGGTAGAAGGGTATATGTAACATATATTTTAGGTTTGTGTATAAGATTATTTGTCGTTTCATTCCTTGACACTAAATGTCTTATAAGTACTTTTTTGAATAATTAATCTCTCCACAAGACACTTGGTATTATCTTTGCTTATATTCTCTTCCCTGTCAACCTATTCCTTTATTACTCTTCCATAATTTTGGTCATAGTTTACTTTTTTAGATTTTGTAATTTAAATTAGCTTAGAAACTCCGGAATCGTTCTTCCAAAATGCGTATTCAAAAATCCTCCGTTAGACCTTTCTCTCTGACGCATCTAAGAGTTTGGAGTGATTTAAGCCGAGCAATCATGGTCATGGTCATGGATCCTTAAGTAAATACTGGTACAACTTATACAATGGTTTCCTTAACCATGCTCGCTTGCAACAGTTGACCTATTTCGAATTGGCGCTCCACTTCTTTAATTATAGGACTCTAACGTTTACCATTTACTTTGTTTTTGTTATGTTCAGTATTAAATTTCGTGCCGCCCTATTGATCCGGATGGCTTGTCTGGTCTTGTGTATAAACAAGATAACTTTCCTACAACATTGATTCAGCGATTCCCAACGAAATGAAAATCGCATCTTCAGTTTTCCCACTTTACGGTTTCAAATGTGGGCTCTTGAGACATATTTTTGTTTGGTAAATATTTTACCAAATTAAGATCGTCTTTGGTTGCGGCATGGAATGTCACATGATTGAGTGGACTACTTGTATCTATCAGCTTATAACTGAATGAACGAACGTTGTCGCTGTCGACTGAGTTGTAATGAATGGCATTTTATTATGAGTGGTAATTATTTTTTGCTTATTCGTCGTCGAACTATTTTATTTGGCTTAGACTTTGAAAAAATGTTTTGGTGCGAGTGCAGCCAACCAGAGACACAGCTCTCATTTATGACAAATGCAGGTAAAACTTGTTTAGAGTTCGATGAACGGATATCGCGGCGTTGTGTGATGTTTGTCATACATAATGCTCTTAGCAACTCTTAAGTGGAACACGCCACGCACTTTTCGTGCATTAGATTCGCTTGAAAAGTTTACTCGAATGCAAAACTGATTTTGAGGGTCTTACTGGTGCAGCGCGGTGACTCTGGGTCTGGTTTGCTAGAGAAAACATTCAAAGTAATTTTATATAGTTTTATAAATGTTCTGCTTTTTTGACTCGACAAAGCTGATCAATTAAATCGACCTTCAGTATAATACATTTAAAGCATGGTATGCTAATGAACACACAAAAAAAATCTCCGTTCGCAAACGAGATGGAGTTTTTAATTTATTCAAAAGAGGGGCTCTGTTATTTCTGCCAATTAATTTTGCTATAATATTGAATTTTAATCTTTATGTGGAGTATATTATTACCGTATTCGCTTCAATGAACCAGGTTTATTAGTTATTTCAATTTAAACTTTCATATGTCAAAGTGATACGAAGAAGGTTTTCCGAAATGGACAACAGCAATTTGTCACAAGATCTGTTTTCACTGGTCAATTATTACGCATATTTTTAGATGCATTACAAAGTTTCACTGATGCAAATGTGACTGCAGAAATAAATTTATGAAACCGTAAGATGATTAGGTCTTTCTTATTCAAACTTGGAAATGTACCACCTGACCATATCTTGGTTAACGTTAGTAACTTAACAGTACTCTAAACTATGTATTTCTCACTCATTTTAAGCTTGGATAATTAAAATGCCGAGATATACTCGTAAATCGCAAATGCTATATACTCGTACTCTATAAAAATTTACTCATCTTTGTCGATTCGTAACTATCAAGAGTGTTGCCAGTTCTGTGTCTTTTTAAATGCTTTTATATTAACTTGCCTATGTCTTTCTGTCTTTCTATCTATCTGTCTTTTTGTCTCTCTGTCTTTCTGTCTTTTTGTTGGTTTATATGTCATTCTGTCACGCTTTTTTCATTCTAGTGTTGTGAGTTGAGGTCGGACTTTTCAGCGCGTCTTTTGGTAGTCTTCAGGTGGGTCTTGATATGGGTTTGAGATGATTCATGATGGGGCCTTCAGGTGGTTCTAGAAGGGGTCTTGAGTGGGTTTAAAGAGGATTTTGAGTGGGATGTTGATTGGCTTTTGAGGTAGTTTTGAGGGCGTCTTGAGAGAGAAAGGGGTTACTTGAAGCAGGTGATCTTGGTGGGTCTTGAGGGGGTCTTGTAGGTGGACTTGAGGGTGTCTTGTGGGGGTTATTGAAGGCTCTTGAGGGGAGTCTTTAGATGGTCTTTAGGGGGTTTTGTGGTGGTTTGAGAGGGTCTTGAGTAAGGGTCCTGAAGGGGTCGTATCGTAGTCTTGAGAAAGTCTTGAGAGGGGTCTTGAGGGAGTTCTGAGTGGATCTTCAGAGGGTATTGAGGGAGTCTTAAGGAGTTATTGAGGAGGTCTTGAGATGGGTCTTGACGGCGGTTTACTGGAGTCCTCAGGTGTTTTTCCGGTGATATCAATGGGTTTTTTTTTATATAAACCCTAGCTCAGTTGACTGACACTGCGACCTAAAAAGATCTATTGTATCTTAGAGTGTAACTAATCTAAGGGACTTACTAACTTCCTAATGAAGGATAGTATGTCCTTAGTGGCAGAATTACGAATATCCGCCGAAGAACGTAATGCTTTGTGAAAAATATGTCTCCTTAACCAGACGAAGTCTCTTTTCCCATTTGGTAATCATTGATATGGTGGTAGCCCAGCTGACACCACAGTATGGTTCCGGTCCTATGAACGCAGATTCTGAACCAACCCAAGCTAGTTCATCTGCATAATCTTTTAATCTTGTCATAAACCTCAAATGCTTAGCACGGTTCTTTTAAATTATGTGATTTTTTTAACAAATTTTTCAGATTTCCATTAAAAACATTTCAGCAATTTTCATTTATTTTATAACACGTATTTTATGTTCTACCTTCTAATGGGCTAGTTATGCTTAAATAAAAGCATTTTTGTACATAATTGTATTTACGAACAAGTTAATCGCCTTGCCTAGTTACAGGAAACTAAAGCACAACCAAGCCAATCAGTTTTAAGATTTTCCAAGAACAATAAAAACACTCTCACCATCAAATTTCTCTTTTATTTGCGCATTAAATGAAAAGCGAATTAAAAATAAAACGGAAAGTGAATTATTTCATCTATGTATGCATACATAGTTGGCACCAACACTTTATGCTCTGTGCCATGATAAACCATTTGATAACTTTTCAAATTGAATTACTGATGCGTGAAGCGTATCGCTGCAATAAAATGCACGCAAATTAACAATGCAATCCGAAAAATTTGCATTCTTTCTTTATCCGTCTACTTTAGCAGCTGGCTTAGCGCAATGCGGCTATATCCACAAGTTGTCACAACAAAAGATTGGCTCGCGCACACATCATACTAATTAGCCAGTTGAGTTAACATGGTTTAAATTATCCATTGTGCGAACAGAGATTTGCTTGTTTAGATACGAAACGAGGTAGACATTTTGTAGGTTCAACAGCGACATACTGGTGCAACTCACTGAACCGATGAAAGAAAGATTCGCTAGATTTATTGTTTGTATATTACGATGCACTGTAAAAAATGCACACTCCACTCCATGCCAGCAATGCACACGCCAATGCGGAAAATGGGAATCACTTTTCCTTTTTACAGTTTATTGCAAACTTGTTGCCTATTAGTTCTCGATAAACAGATATGGTGAGATCTATATTCTTAATCACGTACGCGGCCAATGTTTGGTGGCCGAAAGTTCTTGAACGGACAACGGGAACTAGCCTTCAAAGTCTACGTATAACAGATGCCATGCGCACCCGCCGTACGACTGAATAAGAAGCTGGTGTAGGACTTCCACACTTGCAAATCTTCATCAGGAAGAGGACTGCTAGATGCGCTATTAAGCTGAAACTAGAATACGGATGCAAACCAGGTGACTATGTGGGACACCTGAAAATTCTTGACTCAATGTTCTGCACAATCCCCGACATTATAGTCAGTGAGTAATGTTTCGGTAGGTTATTTGAGGTATTGGTATATTGGACCGGGAAAATTGGTTCAATGGTGTTCCTTTACTGGACGCTGGAGGTCTGGTCAGATTCACAGGTGGATCGAAGAAAACAAATTATTTTGACAAAGCAGTAAATAATAAT